>PVIH01009184.1:0-84478 GCA_004025045.1 Sigmodon hispidus | reverse complement strand
TTGCTTCATTTTGTGCCTTTTTTATTGCTTCTATTTCAGCTTTTAGTTCCTGGCATGTTTCTTTCATAGATTTGTTCATCTCTTCCAATTTTTTGTTTGTATTTTCTTCTATTTCTTTAAGGCTTTTTTTCATATCTTCTTTTAGAGCTTCGATGATCATCAAAAAGGAATTTTTGGTGTTGCTTCCTTCTGTTTCCTCCTCATTGCTCAGTGCAGGTCTTGTATTTGTAAGATCGCCACTCTCTTCTGGAGTTACCATGTTGTCATTTGTATTATTATGTAATTTCTTGCACTGACGTTTGCCCATGGCTTCAGTGGTTCACGATTAGATGGGTCCTGGTCAGTTGTGGCACTTGGGTTTGTGTGTCTCCTGTCACCTCTCTGGTCAGGGTTTGATTCTGTCTTTCAGAGACCCCTGCAGTTGTTGGTCCGCTCAGTTCGAGGTTGTGGTGGGTAGCTGTGCAAATTCCCTCAGCAGGAGCTGTGGGTGTGGCCAGGGGCAGAGTTCAGCTGCCCCTGCTCCAGAGTGCGCTGGGACTCCGCAGAGAGCACCCGGTACCGGGAGCAGAACCGAAAGCAATGGGAGCTCAACTCTCCCTCCCAGGCCAGGATACAGGCGCTGAGGCCTGCCGATCCCTCCTCACCTCTGGTCAGGGTCCGAATCTGCCCCTCAGAGACCCCTGCAGTTGGTTCACTCAGTTCGCTCAGTTCGAGGTCGTAGTGGGGAGCCGTGCAGATTCCCTCAGCAGGAGCTGTGGGTGTGGCCAGGGGCAGAGTTCAGCTGCCCCTGCTCCAGAGTGTGCTGGGACTCCGCAGAGAGCCTGGGGTGACCTTTTATACAGGGACCAATAAGGCTGCCTTCGTGGCTGTGACTGGGAGGTCTGTACTTAATTTAATGCCCTGCCTTCTCCATTTAATATTTATTTATTTGTTTGTTTATTTACTTATTTAATGTAAGGGTGTCAGATCCCGAGACAGTTGTTAGCTGCCATGTGGATGCTGGAAATTGAACTCAGGTCCTCCGGAAGAACAGTCAATGCTCTTAACCTCTGAGCCATCTCCCCAGCCTGCCTTCTCCATTTAAAAATTCTATTTTCATTTTGTTTTCGAGACAAGTGTTCGAGTCAGTGTTCTGTTGTTGTGAAAAGACACCATGACCATGGCTACTCTTATAAATGGAAAACATTTCATTGGGGCTGGCTTATAGTTTCTGAGGTTTAGTCCATTATCATCATGCAGGCAGACATGGTGCTAGAGAAGGAGCTGAGAGTCCTGCATCTAGATCAGCAGGCTGGTCACTGGTCATGGCTTGAGCATCTGAGACCCCAGTGACACACCTCATCCAACCACACCACACCTACTTCAGCAAGGTGAAAGGTCATACCTCCTGATGGTTGCATTCCATGTGAGCCTATAGAGGAATTTTCTTTCAAACTATCACACAGGGTCTCACTACAGAGCCCTTGCTGGCCTAGAATTTACAATATTGATCAGACTGTTCTGTAACTCATAGAAATCTGTCTGCCTCTGCCTCTTGAGTGTTGGGACTAATGGTACAATCTACTACAGATGCATTAAAAATTCATAATAATTTTTTTTTAAAAATAAGACCCTGTAATTTCATTCTTTATTAGGGCATGTAGATGAGTTGTCAATTGTATGGACACAGACCAATACCAGAAAAGAAAAAAATGAGAATTTTTGGTATGTATGGTGGTTTTAATGAGCATCCTAATATTCTTGACACTGGAATACTCGGTCACCAGTTGGTGGACTGCTTAAGTAAGATTGGGGTTAGGGACTTGTTAGAGGAAGTTTGTCACTGAGGATGGGCATTGAGTTTTAAATACTACATATCTTTCCCAATCTACTCTTTCTGCTTCTTGTCTGCAACTTAGGAAGTGAGCTCTCAAGCCAGGTGGTGGTGGCAAATGCCTTTAATTCTAGCACTCAAGGGGCAGAGGCGGGTGGATCTCTGGTGAGTTCCAGGGCAGCCAGGGCTACACAGAGAAGCTTTGTCTTGGGGGGAAATGTGAGTTCTCAGTTGTTCCTGGTGCCATGTGGCCTCCTGCCACAATTCCCAGCCATAATTGTGATGGACATAATTTTCTCCCTCTGGAACTGTAAGCCCAAAACAAACCCTGCCCTCCACAAGTTACCTTGGCTATTGTGATTTATTATAGCAGTAACAAAGTATGAATGGTAACTGAAGGAGTAAGATTCTCAAATGTCATAAAGCGGATATCTTTGGTAGACAAGACACAGGTTGAGTAACATTGCCTGGAGTGCCTGGGACAGATGTGTTTTGATGTCAGTTTGATCTTAGATTTTTAATACTTTGCTTCTACTTAGTGAGATACTTTGGAGAATCAAACACGAAATTCACTCATGTTTCATAAACTTGTTATTCACATAGCCCCAAAGCAACAGTACTTTGGTGTTCCATAGTATCAGTGGGAACCCTCACAGGTCAGTCATGGAATTCTTTGCTTATGGCATCATGGCAGGTATTCAAGAATCAAAGCATTTGAGGTTTTAGATTTTGGAGTTATTGATGTTCAACTTGTGCATTCTTTGTGGGAAAACACAGCACATTCATTTAACAAAACAATAATAGTAGTGTGGTAGCTTGAGCGAGAAATGTCACCTATAGACTTATGTATCTGAATGTTTAGTCCCTGACTGATGGTGCTGTTTGGGAAGGTTGTGAAATCTTTAAGGGTGGAGCTTTGCTGGAAGAAGTATATCACTGGGGGCAGACTTTGAGAGTCTTGGGCTGTTGTTTCCACATTCTGCAACCTAAGTACTTAGTGTCCTCTGCAATAGAGGCTCACTGTTTAATTTTGGCATGCTCAACCAACAGCAGCCTGGTCCTATTTTTTAGTTCACTCTCTGCTTTGTTTGTGTGATTTAAAATGTAATCCATCAGCTTTCTGCTCCAGCAACCTCATGTCCCCTCCAACACTTATGGACTATACTTTGGGAAGCATGAGCCAAAATAAATGCTTTCTTCTTTAAGTCACTTTTGATCATGGTGCTTTAGTACAGCAACAGAAAAGTATCTAATACAAGTAGCTTCTCCACTGGGACTCGAGACCTCCCCAGACATAGATCTCTGCCCTAGCTTACAGAACCAGCTTGCCACCTATGGGGTAGGCTTTATTGCTAATTGGACAGCAATTGGCTGTACTGATGCCAGTCATGCTATTATTGCACAAGTGAGAACATCTTGCTGGAATGCTGGCAGTACAGTTTGCAGTGTCCATGGCTGTACAGGACAACTGGTAATAAATCTCTCCCATTAGCCTTCATCAGTGCCTTTTGGTACCATGACAGTCATTCTGCTAAAAAGAGTTTCCAGCTCAGTCTTGGGCTGATGTTCCCATATCCTGCAACAAAAGTATTCAGTGTCCTCTGCAATAGAGGCTCACAGTGTAATTTTGGCATGCTCAACCAATAGCAGCTGCAATAACCTTTATGATTTGTGGAGTATCTGGAACCTTCCTGGCCAATAATTTGTAGAGAAGTAGCACACACTGCATGTTGGAATTTGTATTCAATAACCCTATGATGCCTCTGAGTGTCTTTTTCTACCCACACAGGTTATTTTCTACATTTTTTACATTTACTATGTGTGTTTGTATATGTGGGTGCACACATGTTATGACTCACATGTAGAGGTCAGAGGAAAAACTTTGAGACTTTCGGTTCCTCCACCATGTGGGTCCTAGGGGTCATACTCACAAGGCTCAGCAGCATGCACCTTTTCCCTGCTGATCCATTTTACTGGCTTTTCTCTTGTAGTGAAGAAATGCATATAGTATATTCTGGGGAAAATAATTGAAGACTTTTAATACAAGCCCAAGTCTTCACCTGTACTGTTCTGTCTTTCACTCTTATTTCACATCTCTGATGGACTGATTGTCAGGCTTTAGAGCCTTCTAGAAGCTCACCAGCATTTAGCTTGCTGTCAGATTTTTTCTCTTAGAATCCCATCTGAACACAGATTTTGCCACTATTGCTTTCAAGTGACCTGGACAGAATCCATCCCATTCTCTCCTCTTTGAGCCCTCCATAATTGCTTCATGAACCCAGCACACATGCCAGCTTCAATTATTCAGACTCACCAGAGACTCTCATATTTTGTAACTATCAGGTACCACTGTGAGACTCGGCAAAGCTGCTACATGTCAGCACCATAAATCCACTTTTTTTCTCTCTGTGGAGCAGTCTTCCCAGAACTAGTGAGCTGAGCATCAGACAAAAGCTTTGAAGACACAGCACTCAGAAACACCTGCCCTTGCTCTTCTGTCTTCTGGTTCCTGATATCCACAAACCACCTGCCCGAATGGCTCATGTGAGCCCATCAGGGACCGATTCCCCTTCTTGTCTCGGGTTGTACAGCCTGTGTCACAAGGGAGGATAAGCCATGAGCAATGTCCATCCTATGTCTCTCAGGATGTGATGGATCCTTAATTTTTTGTTTAAAAATCTTTTCTAATTCAACAAGTTCAGGGGTAGAGTTTATCATGATTTTCTGTATTAAGGCCCCTGTGTGCATGCTGATTCATGGATTTTCCTCTCCTCTGTGATAAAGAATATTTCCTATCAATTCTATTCTTCTTCCTTCCTTTCTGTCCAATTTTTCTCACTAATTCCATGTTTTTGGACTCCAGTAAGGGCTCATTAGTCCGGGTTTAATTTATGCCTGCTCCCAGACTGTTAGAAATGGCAAGTCAACAACCCTATCTCACCTTTGCTTTATTCCACTCTTCTGGCCCAATCTGAGGCTAGTGTGGAAGAAAATCAACAATGTCTTTTTCTCTAATGGAGGCAACTTCTTACTGGGCAGACAGATGAACCTCGTTTATATGTCTAATCACCCATAGCAAAGGTTATGCAACTGCTGCCATAGTCTGCTTATGACCCCATGGCATGCATTTTACTTTCAGGATTCAGAGTATTTTCCCTAATCTCCAGCATTTAGGGGCATTCAAATGACAGATCTCATTTAGCTAGAAGAAGTGCCTATCCATTCTAAGTTGAAGATGGCTATCCTAGGGTTTACCTTCAGCACACTTGACCTTCAGGCTGCTTAGCCTTGGATGCATGTCTTACTACCCATAGTAGGGAATGAGTGATTACCACCCAGAAAGAAAGCACACATTCCCAACCATACAGGGAACGTAGCCATATTGGAATTGCCTTGCAAACATTCCACCCTCAGATAGGTCAGCCCCAATTGCAAGATTATCACCTGTTACAATGAGGCTCATTTTTTTCTCTTCCTAGACCCACTTCTGGTTCTGTTGGTTTCTGTGTGACAACAGGCTGTATGATTTTTTTCCTGTTACATGAACAAATGTCTTTTCACCCACATAGAACACCAAAAACGAGCCCAAGAAGTGATTCTACTCAAGTCTAGTTTTGTAAGCCAAAGGGTCCTGGGGTACTGGAACTAAGTGAGGAACTAGTTAATACTTAGCATGATAAGTGACTCATGCACCATTGGTGTTCCCAGTGTAGCTAGCAAGAAGTGTCAAGGAACGGTCTCCTCTTCAGCAGCAACCTTTTACTTGTGTGTATAATCTTGTGGGGGATGGAGTGGACACTATGAGTCTTGTAACTTTCTTGGGAGCACTCAGGAGAAAAGGTGTCTATCCAGAGGAAGTAACCAACATGTGTAACATTCTTCATTCAACAACAGTGATGTGTGTGTGTGTGTGTGTGTGTGTGTGTGTGTGTGTGTGTGTGTATTTCCCTCAGGAGCCAAAAGAACCTATCTTGCCTCATAGAAAAAAACCTCTAGAAACTTAAAAATAATTTAATTTTGTAAACTGTATTCTTTGTCTTCAGTATAGTCAAACTAAAAATCAATACAAAGGTGACAGGAAAAAAAAACTTCAAATACTTGGAATTTAAACAACACACTTCTAAATAAACTGCTAGTCAAAGAGGAAATCTGAGAATGGAATTTAAATGTATTAAAACTGAACAGTAATGAACATACCTATCAAAAATATCAAGACATAGTTAAAGCCATTCTAGAAGGGAAATTTACAGCTTTAATTGATTACAGAAGAAGAAAGAATTCATAAGCCAATAATGCAAGTTCCTCCCTCAAGAAGCTAGCTAAGTACAGCTAAATGAACTCAAAGCAACAAACAGAGGAAAAAATAAGGAAGAAAATAATAAAATTTAAAATAAGAGATTTAGGGGATATCTCGGTCAGCAAAGCACTTGCTTTCAAGTGTGAGGTCTCTGAAGATTGAATCTTCAGAATTCACATAATGTGGGCATGTCAACACTGTGAAATCCCAGCTCTGGTGCTCTGGGCATGACAATACATGTTGTAATCACACTCTGGTGTGCTGAGCCTGGTGACACATGCTGTAATCTCTTCTCTGGGAGGCAGAGACAACAGCATCCTGGAGCTCACTGGCTAAACAACATACTTGGTTATGTCTAGGTCAGCTAGAGACCCCATCTCAAAGGAAGTAGATGGCATTCTGGAACTTGACATCAGACATTATTCTCTTACCTTTACATGCACCTACATACACATTCATGAAAAGAAAACAACAGAAAAGCATGGTCCTTTAATGAAATCAATAAAACTAATATGATCCTAGCAGAACTAACAAAAACTTAAAAAAAAAGAAAAAACACAAGTCACCAATATCAGTATGAAACCAGTGTTGTCAGCACAGTTCTTCATCATAATAAGCAGGGAGTGCTACTACAAACTCCAATGACCATTCATTGAAAGAAATTATAATTTTTGTTCTTTAAAGTTTTTAGATGATAAGTTGTATTTCTGTATGTGGGTATGTGCATGAGAGTCCAGGTGCCCAAAGATGCTGGAGACATTGAGAATCCCCTGGACTGGAGTGACAGCTGGTGGTATGATATCATGTGGGTGCTGGGAACTGAACCCTGGTTCTCGGGAAGAGCAACACATGCTCTTAACTACTGAGCCATCTCTCCAGCTTCAGAAGAAACTTTAAAACTTAAGAAAGTAACTTAGTTTTCCTCAAACTAAAAAATAGCCAAATTTAACCATTAAGTATATCATATAGTCCTACAACCATTAAAGGAAATTTTACCTAAAAGTTTAATTTAAAAATTCCCATGGCCAAATATTTTAGAAGAAAATTCTACCAAAATTTAAAGAATTAACAGTAAGTTTACATAATGTAGTTCACAAAACTGAAGAGGGTGGAAATAAATCCTAACTAACTTTATAAGGCTCTAATGATAAAACCAAACTGTAAACAAAGAAAAAAGAAAGAAGTAACATTCATATCAGTATCAGGAACTTAGATGCAAAAACACACAATAAAATTGAACCCAAATATGTGTAATAATTATTAGTAGTATTTGGCTAATTGGAACATACATAGATGAATTAGTTTGATTCCATGTTTGGCAATCAACAAATAATAACAATGTGACATATCATAAAATCATGGAAAAGATTAAATATATCTACCAACCTTTGAGCTAGAATTCTTCAAGGTGAATGATTTTCTCCAGAGGATCAGGAACAAGGTAGGTCATTTATGACAGCATTCTTGCCAAACAAAGAACTGGGAGTAATGGCCACTGAAAAAAGACAAGGAGAAATGCAGACAGAAAGGAAGAAGTAAAATGCTTCTTATTTTTAGATACATCATGTTTGCCTCTGTGGGAAAAATACTAAGCAAGCTCTGCATGATCACAAGGCTCAAGGTCAACTCGTAAATTTTTTAAAGATCTTTTTTTCTAAATTGTGTCTCTGTGTGGGAATATATACAACTATTATTGTATCAACAAGGCCAGAGTGCATGTAAGATCCCCTTTGAATCTGGAGTCACAAGTGCTTGTGAGCTGCCAGACCTGAGTACTGGGATCTGAACTCCAATCCTCTGGAGGAGCATTAGGCAAGTATAATAGCTGAGCCATTTCTCCAGGCCAAACATTTTAAGTGTGTTTCTGTACAGTGATCATATGGAAACCAAATTCTTAAATGAGATAATATTTACAGCTACTTGAGAGAGAAAGATACTTAGGCTTAAATCTAAGCCAATTCTAAAACGCCAATTAAAAATAAATGAAGACATAAATAACTTAAGAGATATAATATATTCAAAAAGCAATGTAAAAAATTTAAATTTAAAAAAATTATAAAAATCTCTTTCCCTGGTCTATAGGTGATGATGCAATTTCTAACAAAATCCCAACAAGTTTTTTAAAATAGATTTAGAAAAGCTTGCAATGTACATGAAATGGCTAAAGCAATCCTTGATAAAAGAATAATTAAGTGAGAGGAATAATTTACCTGGTATAAATGCTTACAACTCAGGTGAGATGTTGCATGGCGCTGGTGAAGGGTTAGTTGATATCAGACTGATGGAGCAGAACATAGAAAGACCCTATATATACAACACCTGGGTTTTTATTGTTGTTACTGTAACACAGGCACACCCACACACACCCAAGAGATAAATGGACAAGTCTACCCTCAAAAATGGGGAAAATTGTCATGATTTAGTCTTAGACAAGAGTTCTCAACCTTGATATCAAAATGAAAGATTGTTAAGCTGCATCCACATAATCTAATCTGGAAATTTTTGTTCAGGAAATGCCCAAAGAGGATCAACAGATAAGCCTGAGACTCAGACAAAACATTAGCAAACATCTCACAAAGGACAAATTCTAGACTACACAAAGAACTCTTCAAAGATTGCTTGCCTGGCATGAATGAGGCCCTGGGTTCTGTCCTAAGAGCTAAAACAAAACAAATGAGTAAATAAACAAGAGTCCCCAAGTGAGGTGTGAACAAAAGACTTGAGTAGACATTTTATTTATTTTTAAAAAGTATTTATTTATTATGTATAAAATGTTTTGTATGCATATATGCCTGCATGCCAGAAGAGAACACCAGATCTCATTACAGATGGTTGTGAGTCACCATGTGATTGTTGGGAATTGAACTCAGAACCTTTGGAAAAGTAGCCAGTGCTTTTAACCTCTGAGCCATCTCTCCAACCCGACATTTTATTTTTTAAAAAAAGTGTACTACAAAATTAAATCAGTATTTTAAAAAAGATGTTCACTACCCACAGGGAAATGAACATTTTTCCTGAGATATTACTACATCTGTTAGAATGACTAAAATACGAAATACTGACAGTACTAAGTGCTGATAAGAGTGGGGAAACCTGAATCACCACAGACTGCTGTTGTGGACGTGGAGAGGTGTGGACGTTCTGGACATCTGAAGTGTCTTATAGAAAGAAGTGAGCTTGTGCTAACAGAACCCAGCAATCACTCTCATGGGCATTCTTCCCCCAAGAAACCCATCAACTTGCACACAGTTATTCACACCATCTTCATCCATAATAACCAAAATACAAAAACAATGCTTGAAGGGATACACAGTTAAATAGCCACCGCCACATATCATGAGTGCAACCCAAGGGCAATGATTGACTACAATAGGTAGATGAGATTCTAGAAAATAACACTAAGGGTTTTGTTGTTTTGTTTTTAAGAAAGAACAACAAAAAAGACTTCATGACTATGTAATTCCATTTATTCAACAACCTTGAAATGACAAAACTTGGGAAGGGTGGAAAAATAATGTTGTCAGAGGTCACCTGTCATCCTCAGGAACAGGGAGACTTTGGTGGGTCATCAGCGCTGGTGACTACCCAGAATTTCATTTGTGGGAAGAAAAAAAAAAGAACAGGAATAGTTGGAGATTGGGAGAGGGAGGAGGAGGAGAGATTCCACCCATGCTGAACCAATATCCGCTAACGTGGCATTGTCTGTAGTAGCATCGAGGGGCCTGGGAGTTACTCAGCTATTAGAGTTCTTGCCTAGCTTCTAGGAAGCCCTGGGCTTGATCCTCAGCACCGCATAAGCAGGAGTGGTGGTGCAAGCATGTAATCCCAGCTTTCAGGTGGAGGCGGGAGGATCAGAAGCAAAGTCATCTTAGACTACCTGCTAAGTTCGAGGCCAGCCAAGGCGGCATGAGATCCTGTTTCAGAAACAAATCAGCACCAGAAAAGCCTGCGTCCTTTCTTAGAACTGTTTGTGAATTTACACTTTTCTCAGAATACTCTAGTCTGATTTTCTGTGTGAACGCTACCGGATTGTACGTGTTCTCAAAGAACGCTACATGCCTTGAAACACACAAAGACAGGGACAGGTGATAATTTCTTAAATTTGGGGACACTACTATGCTCTTAAGGGCCACCCCATCACGTTGCTGCTAGCGACTGCGGGGTGTTGGATGTAGGAATGGGTGAGGATTCAGGGCCTGAGCTCGCCGCTATCAGGTGTATGTAGTGGTGGGCGTTGATGTGAGCGAGAGGCATGGCCCAGAAAGAAAGCGCCAGGGTTACGCATCCTCTTCTGTCAAAGAAGGTGACAGGCTAAGAAGATACCATGCAGAATTCGGGTTGGAGAAGGGTTTCAGAAGGGTGCTGGAGCCTCGGGAACGCCCTCCGGGTGCACCTTTCTGAAGGCAGTGGGCGGTGAACGAACCAGGAGCAGTGACCGAACCCTGCCATGCACATAACCAGGTAAGCAAGGTACCCGGCGCGGAGATGCAGACTCCGGGCAACCACCCGCAATTGTCCTGGGCAGTGCGGTTCTCAGAGGCGGCGCCAGGTCTCGGAAGCTGCGGAGGAGACGCCAGGGAGGCTGAGAGTGCAAGGAGGGTGGGGCGTTGCGGAGATCTAGCCGGCGCCAGCCGAGTAGCAGTGGTTGGCTGAGGGCTTGCTCACCCAGGCACGTGGGTGTGCAGCCACCGGCGCCGCCCGGCCTGCGATCAGCAGCATCTCGGCGCGGATGCGGGCGCGGGCGCCGGAGCAATGGCACTAGGCACTAGGCAGGATTGGGACACGGCACGCACCACATCCTGGCCAGACGCCTGGAGGCGCTCTCCACGCGCGTCCCTTCTCCGCTACCCAGGCTTCCTTCTTGAATTTCCGGAGTGGGAAGCCGGAAAGCAGGAGGCTTTGTCCAGGGATGGCTGGGGACACTGGAGCTTTCAAACCTTTCTCTTACATCCTCCTGACCAGGGGTGGTGGGGCGGAGACTGTTAGACATTGACCTGAAGAGCACCCTGAGCTTTCACAGGAACTCTACCCGCAGCTGAGCCCAGGCCCCTAGGGTAGCCGGCGGGTTCCACGTGGGTGCACCTGGAGCTGGGGCAGCCACAATCCGGCTGCGGATCGCCGTCGTAGGCACTCTGCAAAGGCTGTTCCCAGCCCTAGGTATCCACGCCTGCCTGATGGGGGTGCAGCAGAACCCGCAGGAGAAGGAAGGTGGTGGGCGGGGCGAGAGGTGAACAGCCAACAAGGAGGGGGCAGAAGGCACTAGAAGGTAGCGGTCCCACTGTCGCAGCAACTCTGCAGTGGGCGCGGTGGAGACGACAGGGGCAGTAAAGTGCTTGTCAGAAGCACTACAGTCCTGGCAGGCCTTGGTCAGCTCTAAGAATGAACAGAGGGGAAACCGTAGGCCCAGACTCTAGATGATGCTAACCGACGTGCAGAGATTTGGTCAAAGGGACTTGGAGGAAGAAGAGGAGGGAATGGTGACTGCACTATGGAAAGGAATGGTGACACTTAGTGCAGTTCTCCCACAGACAGGAAGCCTCTGAAATCCATCTTATCCTGGGACCACCACGCCCTCTTCACAGCTTTCCAAAATTAATCTGTCGATAATACCAGCTCCCTTTTAGATTAAAAACCAGGACAAATTCTGCACTTTAGTAACCTGCCCCACCTGTCACCATAAAGCAGCTTCTCACAGCCTTCAGAAGGTGTAGTCACTTTAAAGACACAGACCTCGGACCGAGCCGCAGGAGAACGCTGAAATCTCTGCAAAGACCAGTCGAGTTCAATGTCATCCCCTTCATCCGAGCTGGTGTGCGCTGTCTCAACAGGGCGTGACCCTGTAGACAGCACCCAGAAGGGTTGAATCACAGGCCTGCGGGCAAAGAGTCATTCCCGCGAACACCCCCATCCTTCACTGCAAGGAGTGTCTCCCCCTCAAATGCTCCCTAAGAGGAGGGCGCGTGAAAATCCAGGATCTGACACCACGCACCTCCAGCTGTGCAGGATCCATTGTGCCAATGTAGGTGTGTGCGTTTAATTGAACAATCATTCCCAGACGTGCAAGAAAAAGCATTAAAGGGGGCATGGGTCTACAGTTCAAGTTCAAAAACAGAGTCTTGAGGTTCTGAAGGAGTATTTACTATCTAGGCTTCTGTATACTGCCTTTGGATCCAGGCCAGACCCTCGGAAATTATTTCTTCAGACCATGCCACAAGTGTCCAGTCGGTATTCTCCCCGTTTCCTTGAGAGAGGGTTGGGAGAGCAAATTTAACTGTGAAAACCCTACAATGTGTTTTCTGATTTTCTGCCCATAACCAACTTTCTATTTTAAAGTTTTAAAGTGGTGGTTAACATCTAAATTAACACCTGGGAACCCAAACGTGGTCCAGCTTCTTTATTAAAATGTAGAGGTGTGTGTGTGTGTGTGTGTGTGTGTGTGTGTGTCTGTGTGTCTGTGTGTGTGTGTGTGTGTGTGTTGTGCCTGAGCGCGATGGATTGTTTTCCCCTTTTATGTAGTGTAGTTTGGAGGATGGCAGAGAGGCGTCAGCTTGAAAATAAGGTGCTCCTTAATCTGCTGAGCCCGTTTTCTTTTGCGTTTCCCTCGCTCCCGTGGGTAGATTTTCAGCATCCTCCAAAGTTCTGTCTAGTGTAACGGGCCGGAAGCTTTCCATACAGTTAAACTTCCTACTAATCAAGCCTGCTGGATTTGTGTCCTGTGCCCAGCGAAGCTGAAGCTAAACACTCGAAAGTCATGAAATGGTTTGGGGAAAGGCCGTCTGGGTTGAGGTGGGTGTAGCTTCACGGATGGAGGCTGGGAGTGAAGGTGGGGTGTAAAAGAACCAAGGGCCAGAGTTCTGCCTTCTCTTTCTATGCCTTGGACTCCGCAGTGGTCACCTTGGCCGGAAACCGCATCCATGACCAAATCCAGTACAAAACTCACTTTGGACAGAAGTTAGGAAAAAAAGCTATTGTAGAGAGAGACAGTTTGCTTCTAATAATCGCATAAGTATTACCTACAGTACGGCCCAAGCGGCAAGCAAACGCGGGATTCACGGTACCCACGTGCTGCTGGGGTTGGTGCAGACCAGTCCGCGGGCATCGCGGCGGACGTGACACCGCATTTTCTCTGAATTCCTGCCATTTAGGTGGTGCAACCAAAGGAGGGGGGGTCACAGGGAGGTAGAGTGTGAGGCTGCGGAATCTGCTCTCTGCAGAGAACTGGAGCTTGGAACAGCGCGAAACTCCGAAGGCGTTCACATTCAAGAGAAAAGCAACGCCTGGTTGTGGGTGGTTAATAGCCGGCTTCCCACGACCATGAGGCATGTCCCTGGCGGCACCACTAGCTTATGGTTTAATTTGATCTTTATTGGGTCTTTGCTCCCCTAAGGTTGCGGACTGGACTAGCGCTCCAATGGTCACTGCCCTCTCAGGGGAGGGTGGACCTTCAACTGCTCCCTTCCCCCCCCACCCCGAGGGAGTCAGCTAGAGTTCTTAGCCTTCTCGACTTGAGAGTTATGGAGCATTTCCGGGCGTGGTCCAGTGGGGGGGCGGGGGGCTTTCTAGCCTTGGAGCTGGGCCATGTCTGCAATACTTCATCTTAAGATGCTGCTCTTACATACCCTAAGCTGGTGCTCAAAAAGGAAAGTCAGGGAGGGGAGGGGTCACCCTTAACTATGAAGTGACGGTGGTCTGCCCAGTCTCTCTCTCTGTGTGTGTGTGTGTGTGTGTGTATGAGTGTGTGTGCGCGCGCGTGTGTGTGTGTGCGTGTGTGTGTGTGTGTGTGTGTGTGTGTGTGTGTGTGTGTTGCAGCCGACCAGGGAGGGTTCTACTGCCAAGGGCAGGGCGGAGGACAGTGAAGGCCGGCTTGTAGACTGGGAGAGCCTTCCCAGGTTCAGCTGCGGTGATCACCCGGCACTGCAGCTAAAGAGGATGGTTGCACCCTGCGTGTTCTCCCCCCACCCCGCCTTCCCTGTGTTCCCCGGCTTTTCCAGGAGGGAAGATGGGGTGCCCATAGCGGGTGGGGTGTGCCGGGCTGCCCAGCCGGGCTGTCACGTGTCTCCCCCCCCCCCCAGCTACTGCAGCGGGAGTTCCAATCAGAGCGCGCCAGGGGGCTCCTCCCGGGCAGGAACCACCCGGCTCAGCAGCGCGGGGTGGGCCGCCGCCACCTGACCGCCCGCCCCCGCCCCCCGCGAGTAAGGGGCGGTGGTAGCGTCTGCTCGGTTACAAATGGCCCCTCCCGCCCGGCTCGCCCGCTCGCTCGAGCTCTGCGCGGACCCGCCCGGGACCGCTCCTCGCAGCTGATGCCTAGGTCCCACTGCCTTACCAGGCGCCGATGATCCGGCCACCTCGGAGGGCACGCTCAGACACCCAGAGGTCCGGCCACCTCAGTGGGTGCACCAGACACCCTGTGATCGCCCACACGGCGTGGTGCGCTGGCCACTCGGGTGGGCGTGATGGGCATCTCCGCGGCGGAAGTCTGGCTACAGAGTATGACTCCCCTTCTAGCAGTAGGTGAGTGCCCAGAGGGAGCACAGGCGTGGGTTGCTCTGCGACTATGAGGGGGACCCCGGGGTCCTCCGAGGCACCGGAGGATTAACGTAATGACTATGTCAAGCTTGCGGAGCGAGTCCGAAGTCTAGCCTTTTGGGCCTCCTTTTGGAGTTTTCTTCGGTCTCTGGTTTGGGAGAGAGCTTTGATTTGAAGAATTCTTGTCTTGAGATACTTGACAAAGGTTGAAAAGACTCTCAGGTGGGAGCTGGTAGCTGCAGCTAGCTGGCGCGGGTAGAGTACTACCGGAGAGTCTGAATGTGGGGGGCGGGGGCCCTTGTGAGAATCAGCCCCAAATAGGGCAAAATTTCTGCTTTCAGTCACTTTGTCCCCAAAAGCCACCTGAAATGCCTAGGACTGCAGGGAACAGAGTGGCTCTAGATGTTGCCGGTGCTAACCAGACAACCTCCTCGGTTTCTGATCTGCTCAGGTACCGCAGGTGATTCTGCCAAGAAGGTGTGAGAAGGCACCTAGGAAATACTATTTTTACTTTATGACTTTTTGGCAGAAAATACATGTTAAAGTGTTGAATTACAAGGAAGGATGTGAAAAAAATCATTTAATTCGCGTTTTTTGGTAAAGTTTTTGTTTTAAATGCAAGGTAGTACAGATGTAGGTATTTAAATCCTATTTTGTGACTGTACCTTTGCATTTATGGCTCTGTGTTGCTTTTCTTTCTTCATAGAGAGTTGCATCCATATATCTTTTGCAACCCTCTCCCCTTCAAACAAAACCCTAGAAAATATAAATAAATAAATACCAAGGTGTGTGTGTGTGTGAACAGGACTAGGGAAAGCATTTCTGGGGAATAGAAGACAGCCTCCTTTGATGAGTACAGTGATGGCCAATTTAATTTGTCATATGCCACTGAAGGGAATGTCAAGCTGATAACATGCAGACTGGAGAGAGAATGAAGCAGGAGTTGCCCGTAAAGGAAGAAATAGGCCCTAATCCAGTTGCATTCAGAAAAAAGCTGAAGGCTAGTCCTTCCAGACTGGAGCCCAGAGTCTGTGTTGGTGGAGGTGGAAGGGTGCAGTTGGAGATGCAAGCTCTGAGTTTAGACACCAAGAAGCATAGAGATGGAGAGAGAGAGAGAGAGAGTCAGGATTGGGAAAATGGGTGTGTCCAAAGACAGCTTTTGCCCATTTACTCTAGGTGCACTGGCTGAAGGGTTCAGAGGTCTGCTGACTCATAAGGAAGCCAGCACAGTTAGATTTTACTTCTAGACCTTAACCATACTTGTAAAATTTAAATATATATTTAATATATATAATATTATACATAAATTGTTATCAGAGAACTCAGTCTTCTCATATCTCTTCTCTGGGAGATTTCCTCCTGGGCTTTTAGATTCACCCCTTTCGTTTCAATACCCGCCATCCATGCTGGTACACACATCTTATCTGACTTGACACAAAGGTTTTCATCTCCATCATAATATTAGAAACAGTGACACTCTTAACCACATGATTATGTCCAAAGTATTTGTGAAGAATATTGAAAATCAGGAATATGAACAATTCAGTTTTCTTAACAGCAAAGATTCTCTTTGCCATTGCATTGAAAGACCAGGGAGCCCCACCCTGTTTCTGAGCCTCTGCATGAAACCAGGGAAGGGACTCTGCAATTGCAGCAGTGCAGGGTGAGGCCATGTCAAGCTTGGGTGTTGCCTGTACCCTGCGTTCACTAATATTCTAGGGGGTAGACTTCAACTCATGTGCAGGGCTTCAAAGCCTAATATTTCTCCACTTCACCTGTCAGCCTGGAAAAACATTATTTAGAATAACTTTGAGAGGCTGATTTTGATGGAAAGATACGAAGTAAGAACTGCTTCCAAACTTTAAGATATGGGCGGCTGAAAGACACGAGATGAACAAATGACAAAGGCTTTGGATCTCCTGATAAAATTTCTTTACAAAAATAAGCTTTTGGCATTTTTATTATTTTGTTTTATATGACGAGGTTTTTAGGTATTATGTGGAATAAGCCAGCATATGAGATAGTCAAGAACCTAGTATCTTCATGAGGACAGGAGGGAAAAAAAACTGAATGCACTAACCCTTACTGCAAGGTCCACCAAGCAGAACCAGGTCAAGCTAGACCACCTGACTAGAAGAAGACGCCTCTGCAAGACAAGGTTCCAAATCTATGTGAAAGAAAGTGTTGTAATCCCTCTGAAGACAAAGTAATTATGAATTCATAATTCCTAATTTCCATTGCCACCCCTCTGCACATCATCTACCGCAGACAGCAGGACTGACCAAGAGGAAGGGGAGACCAAAGCTTTTTTTACTTTTCTTATTTTTTTTCCTGAAAGATGCCCACTTGATTACCATCCATTCTTAAGGTAAATACATTATTTTAAGAGAAGAAAAAGATACTTCTCACCTGATTGCTAGAATGAGATAGCATATTTCCCAGATCTGGCTGGACCTGTTAACACTTATCTCAGCCATTACTCTGAGTGAAAATTGAATGTTCCTTTTTAAACTGTTAATTCAAGTTCAAAGCTGATGAAGCTCCTTCTGTTCCCCCAACACACACATCTTTTCCCGATTACATTTCCTTCCCCTCTCTTAAATCTATAAAACATACCTACAAATCTCAGGACCTTGAAGGTGTCACAGGAACAAACAATCAGGTAAATTGCCTGTGATTGCAGGTCATTCTAAAATCAAAATTGACTTCAGTAGCTCTGGGACTCAGACTGGCAGAATGGCTCTATCACTCTGGTTGGATGCTAGTGCCCTGGCAGCCATGCTTCAAAGGGTCTTTTCCTAAGGCATCCAGTGATTATCTGAGGAAGCCGGCACTGTCTACTTGCTTGCTATTGATTGCACTCTGAGAAGGTTCCAGAAGATTCCTGCCTTGAGTTCCCATAGTAAATATATACATAGCATTGTGAGAGGAACATTCCAGAACATCCCAGCGAAGCTAGTGATCTGACTGAATTAACACCTGTACTACTAAAGCATGCCAATTATTCTCATTTTTACCCAAAGAGAACTGCCGTTAATGACACAGCTTTTTCAGGACACTGGAGAGGGTTGAAGGACAAGAGGGAAGGGTGTCTGACTTGGACACAGCCTTTGAGAATCTCTCTTTTTCATCTGAGCATGTCACATCACACCTGTGATTTATAAGGAATTTATTGAAAACCCAGTTTGCAAATCAACTTATTTCAGATAATTTTAGATTTGTAATATCATTAAATTTTGTATATTTGAAAATTGATACATTTTTATTCTCTCTCTGTGTCATGTGTGTGTGTGTGTGTGTGAGAGAGAGAGAGAGAGAGAGAGAGAGAGAGAGAGAGAGAGAGAGAGAGAGAGCGAGCATAAAGTAGCTTTTTAAAGGCTGGTAACTGGGTGTGGTGGTACATGCCTATGATTCCAACAATCTTGAAAGACTGAAAAGGGAGGATCCATGTTCTAAGCCAAACCTTGTCTCAAAACAAACAAAACACAAAAGCCACAAACCAATAGCTCCCGATCCCAGCATTTGGAAGTGCAGCCCTTTTCATTTTAAGTAGCACTGAATACTTGCACAGACATTTCTGCAGAATTCAAGAATGTGCTTTGTGTGCACATTCTGCCTCATGTACATGCATCCTACACAGACTGAATTTGCTGCTCAGAATTATTTGATTTTCACTTTGAGGAGACTCTGGGGTTGTCAGGAGCATTTTTATTTGTGTCTTTCCTGTGGATATTAAATTCTGATTCTGTCTATCTGGGCTATCTCCAGACCATCAAGGCAAGCAATGAATGGATATTGGTATTTCTATAATTAAGGAAGGTACTCTGTCTCCCACTTTCTTTTTCCAGTGTCTCAATGTGTCATTTTTTTAGATGGTTAATTTGAAAGCAATCCAGTTCTAGGTGTTTGAAGTCAAAATACTGTAATGAGTAGCATTGCTCAAATGCAGCTCAGAACTCATCTGCTTTGGTCAAGCAACTGCGACTCTTCTTCGGCACTCAGACCCCACAGACAACCCTACCTGCTAATGTTCTGGCTGTTTCTGCTCTTGTAGGTGCTCTGACTCCTCTGACTGCAGCTCTTCTGCCTGAGAGTAGCTCAAACTGTAAGTTCAACAAACCAAATAATTAAATATCGATAGTTTTAGAGATCTATACTGATTTTCCAGTCTGACTACCCAAGATTCGGGAAGAGGGAAGAGGGGGTGAGACCATGGCTTGGGGGGATGTATAACACGGGGACATGCATTTAGGACCCAGCCATATGGTTTCTATGACTGCCTAGGCCACTGCAACCTTTAACCACTTTCCTTTTGTACTCTTCCTTGGAACATTGTAAGAGGACGTGGAGCATTGGTATCTGGGTAATGCCTAACTGATATTTCCCTGATATCTTTTTCTTTTTGGGTGGACCTGTATGTTTTAATATCTTAGCTCAAACAGGGGACTCCTAATATGTAATTACCTCCAGATTCAGTAGTTGAATTTTTTTGGGGGGTGTCAGATGAAATTCTGTGGTTAGCAACTTAACCCGTTACACTGACCGTAATACTGACTCTCGGCTGATGAAAGCTGTGCTCTTGGGGTTCTGTACTCGTAGGTTAGAAAATGGAATGTATTAAAGTACCCAACAAAGAAGCTGCATGGTACAAGGGTTTACAGATTTCACCAGGGCTGGATCTGACTTCTCCACCTTATGGGTATCAAGTGCTTCCAAATGTGACTCTTTAAGCAAGGGGAATCATCTGTCCTCAAGAAACCGGTGCTACGAGAGATCCACTCTCCCTACTGCTTCACACACCTTGATATACAACTTAAGATATTTAAAATAAAATTCTCAGGCATTTAATGCACTCTCTCAGTGGATGAGCTCGGAAAAGCCGGTTTTAATAGAAAAGACGTTAATCTTACCTTCTCTCTTGTTTTTATGCCATCCTGTGTCTCCTTCCTTGTCTAAAACAGAGATTTCTGTATCATTCAGTTCACTTAATACCATTTCCATTTTTGTTTCTCTGCAGCTTATTGCTAGAGCCACTAATAGACTTTCAACACAAATAGTGTATTGATCACCTAAATCTCTTTTGAGCTTGACTGAATATACATAATGGGGTGTCAATCGGAGAAAAATCTCATAATAAATGGCAGGCGACTTATATTCATGAGAAAAATGTCTTGGGCAGCACACAAAATATCATGTCTACTGTAGCATGACAGGTTTAACCTCGGCAGTCTCGGCCAGTCTCTGCTGCATTCATGGTGGATGTTTAATAGCAAAAGCAGGGTTAGAATGCCGAGCTCCTGAATCTTTCCTTTCTTTGTTTGTGTGAGAGGCATTTCTGTACACTCCACAGAGTATAAACATCTTCTAGAAGCACCGCCAGCAAGAAAGATCTTTTATACCTGAGGAATTCATAAATTGCAAACAAATCTGTTTAAGTTGATGTATATTTAAAATCAGCTACTGATTTATGCAGTCCATATTTTTAAAATTTTTACCATGTGTATACCAGGGCATACACACACTGTATGCAAATATTTTCAATGCATGTATGGGAACACATAGTATATTTATAGAGAAGCCTGGTTTACATAAATTATTTTTAAGAGCAACCAAATAGAGGAATAGCCATGCATTAGGAAAGCCACATTTTAATCCCCCCAACCTCCCAACCTCCTTTAAGCTTGCTGTTGGGTGGTACATAAAAAAAAAATCTCATTTTTATAATTTTATATGCAATTCTTTAAACTTACTTTTTCTGCCAGAAATCTTGGATTATTTCTGTAAATCCAGTACCAGAGAGGCTGAGGCAGGTTGCTAGCTATGAGTTCAAGGCTAGCCTGGGCTACAATGTGAGGCCCAGTGTCAAAGCAGTTGAATTACCAGGCATGATGGCCCATACCTTTAATTAGAACTCTTGGTGCAGAAGCAAGAAGATCTTGGTGAGTTCAACAACAGTATAATCTACATAGTGAGACCATTTCTCAATTAAATCAAAGTAGTCAATCAATCAATAAAAAAGACAAAGTTGGCTGGTTCCCAGGAGCTAGCTTAGTCTACTTGGCAAACTATAAGCTGAGGAAAGATCCTCCTGTCTCAAGAAACAAGGAAGATCTGCAGTGCTTGAGGAACAATAGCTGGAGTTGACCTCCAACCTCCACACTCACATGCACACACATGGGTGTATATCCACATGAGCATGCACACACAAGGGTGTATATCCACATGAGCATGCACACACATGGGTGTATATCCACATGAGCATGCACACACAAGGGTGTATATCCACATGAACATGCACACACATGGGTGTATATCCACATGAGCATGCACACACATGGGTGTATATCCACATGAACATGCACACACAAGGGTGTATATCCACATGAACATGCACACACAAGGGTGTATATCCACATGAACATGCACACACAAGGGTGTATATCCACATGAACATGCACACACATGGGTGTATATCCACATGAACATGCACACACATGGGTGTATATCCACATGAGCATGCACACACAGGGTGTATATCCACATGAACATGCACACACAAGGGTGTATATCCACATGAGCATGCACACACAAGGGTGTATATCCACATGAGCATGTACACACAAGGGTGTATATCCACATGAATATGCACACACACACACACACACACACACACACACACACACATTACTACTTCTACTACTCCCTGGTAGAGCAGCCATTGAGATGCTAAGCGTTCTAAATGAGAAGGGACCTTCTGGATAGTGTGGCCCTGGATGATGATATTTCTGGCAGGATCCAGTTTCTTTATGCACCTACTTGGCACCTAACTCTGTTGATACTGGTTGAAGTATAGAATCCTGCTGCTGAGGGATCATGGGATGTCTATGGCATTAGTTGACACATTGCTTCACCCCATGCAGTCTAGAGTGTGATGTTTTCCCCAGTCTATTGGGCAAGTACAGCCATCAGGGATGCCTTTAAACAAATGAAGCTGTTGGCCTTTTGCTAAACAAATTTTACCTTTTTTTTAAATCAGTGTGTGTGTGTGTGTGTGTGTGTGTGTGTGTGTGTGTGTGTGTGTGTGTGTGACAAGTTCGCTTGATGGAGCACACACCACAGTGTGCCATGGAAGTCAGAGGACAGCTGATGGGAGTCAGTTCTCTCCTTCCACCATCTGAGACCCCGGGATCAACTCAGGTCATCAGGTGCAGCATCGAGTTCTGATATGCTGTGTGTGTATGATGGGAGTGGGACATGCAAAAAGAAATTGGTGGTTGAAGAGATGGCTTGGTAGTTAAGAGCACTTGCCACATAACCAGGTCCTGGATTCAGATTCTGACACATAGATAAAAAGCTAAATGTGTTTGTATGTGCACCTGTAATTTGTAGACAGACAGGAGGATTCCTGAGGCTTGTTGGAGGCCAGTCTATCTCAGGTTCAATGAGAAATTCTCTCAAGGGAATAAGGAAGTGATAGAGTAGGACACTTGACATTCTCCTCTGCCCTCCTTGTATGTGTTCTCTCTCTCTCTCTCTCTCTCT
Organism: Sigmodon hispidus; assembly: GCA_004025045.1. Taxonomy (NCBI): domain Eukaryota; kingdom Metazoa; phylum Chordata; class Mammalia; order Rodentia; family Cricetidae; genus Sigmodon; species Sigmodon hispidus. The sequence continues at coordinate 62,300 of PVIH01009184.1, read as the reverse complement.
CTCTCTCTCTCTCTCTCTCTCTCTCTCTCTCTCTCTCTCTCACACACACACACACACACACACACACACACACTCACATCATCATCATCATCATCATCATCCCCCCTTGGACAAATGTCTGTTTCTGTTTCCTGCAGCATTAGAGATGCAGTAAAGTGTGGTGTGTGTGGTTTGCATGGTTTCCACCTCAGGTGATAATTGTATTGATCAGTGTGCCAATCAGAGCAAGTAAAATTGCTGGGCATTGAGCTCAAACCTTCCCTTTTCAGAGCAAGAACTTGTGTCTAAAAAAAAAAAGATGCTACTTTGGTGAAATACTCTTGAGTTTTTTGTTTTTTTTTTTTAATTTTTGGCTAGCAAATGAATTGGGTGCAAAGTTTGCTGAGAAGTGGATTACCAAAAAGCTGGTATTTAGAGATTCAGGAATGTGTATTATGAGAAAGCTGTCCTTACTAATAAATAATAACTATAGAATATGCCTGATAAATTATATATATATATATGCTCGTGTATGTCAACAACTTGGTTTCAATTAAAAACTATGTAGAGTATGTGTGGCTTTTCAAAGTCAGTTACATAGCTTATGCTTGGGGACTATCTGGTGAGGCTTTAATGAAAGGTAACCTTAAACTCAGTTGTAAGAACAAGCCTCATGAATTTTACCTATAGAGGAGTATATACACAAAAGTTGGAAGAAAACTGAGACTTCTTAGATGTCTGTGATAAAACAGAAAATTAAATCCTATAGAAAAGAAAATTGGAAAGAAAAAATATTTCTAAAGAATTTGAGTAGGAAACCTGCATTTTTAGACCTTGTCTTTCTTGAATGTTGGGTAGTTTACTAATATATCTCATTAAAGTGGACAAAAAAAGAGATCGATGATTTTGCCCTGGGCCTATTGGCAAAGAGTCTACCAATGGACCCCCATCTTTACTCACATGATCCATTTTAATATATTAAAATATATTTTGACTATATACCACCCAGATTGGTAACATAAATACTCTGCTTAAATAGATTGCCTTCTTGCCAGTTTTCAACCTATACTTAGAATGAGTCTACTTAAAGATTAAGCAGAACAAAACTGGTAGAATTAAAAATGCTTCAATATACCTATCAAATGTTTGGTAAAACTTTCACATCATTTAAAAATATATTCAAGGACCAGGAAGATCACTCAGTTGATAGAGTAGTAGTCAGAGTTAAATACCTAGAACCCATGTTTAAAAGGGGAGGGGGTAGAGGCAGGTGTGACAATAGACACTTGTAGTCCCAGCATTAGAAATGCAGAGACAAGAGCATCCTGGACACTTACTTCTCAGCCAGCCTACCTAAATAAGTAAGCAAGAAACAGTGACTGAGCAACAACACCCGAGAGTGTCCTCTGGCCTCACATGTGTGTGTATACATGCAGAACCATGCACATAGACACAAAGTACTCAACAATATGTGTATGAATACAGGACACACTCACACAAAGTATTTGTCATCAGTGCTAAAAGCAGGAGAATGTATAGTTGTTTCACAAACATGATATCAGTGCCCCTAGAGTTCGCTGTTTTATGGTTGCAGAGAAGTTAAGAACAATCTGGAATCCTTGTATTTTTATTTTATTCTGTTTTAGCAGCCTAAACACAGCATGTATAGTTATGACTGCCAGATAGAAAGGAAGCTGAGACCCATTTTCAGAGTGATGCAAATAAGACCAAAGGTAATAAATGAATAAAGATGATTTTTAAAACTTGTGAGGTTGGTTTTTATTCCACTTTAATAAAAAACACATTTGGGTAAAGAAAATTTTCAGTGTATGTAGTAATGCAGTTATCAGCAGGGAAATCTGTATAAATGACTTTTAATAATTTAGCTTTCTGTTTAATAAAAAGTTTATTTTTAGGTTTAATTGCTTGCTAGGAGAAAATTTGAATTTGCTTAGAACTTGTAACTGAGTGTCATACAAATTGGTTTCACTAAGAAAATACCAGAACTGAAAAGCCTCTAGCTCACTTCCATGTGTCTCTCAGACCTCTAGATCACCATGGAAGCAGTGACAGTCAGCAGAAATTCAGATTATGCTTAGTAATATATGTACACTATGTAAGTATGGAAAACACTATAAGTATTCATTAAGCAAAATGATACTTAAATGTATACATCGTTTCAAATGAGCCCAAACCGTTCCTGTTTAACCAGAAGCCTCATATTTAGACATGGTTAGATGTTGTATAAAATTAAAGAAATCAGATTTGTTGATTCCACTGCTCGGTTTTATAAGGGGTTCGTACTATGTTATTTCCTCCAGGACTGGGAAAGTGTCTCAGTGGGTAAAGCACTTGCAGAGCAAGTGTGGGGACCGGAGTTCTTGTCCGTAGCGCCTGTGTCAAACTGGATTGGATTCGGTAGTGAACAGCTGTCATTGCATGCTTGCAAAGTGAAATGGGAAGTGGACATGGGGAATCCCCAGACACTCAAGCCCGATGGCCTGGCATACCTGTGTGGAACAAGGTGGAAGAAAAGGAGGGTCTTCACACATGCACCATGGTGTATGAAGCCACACACACACACACTCATATGCCTGTGCACACACGCTCATGCACACAAATATATGCATGCACGCACATTATATTTTTTAAAAGTTATTTTTTCATTGGTAGGCAGATTGATAATAGCCTCAAAGAACCTGGTGAGCTTGTTTGATGGGAGTGAGGAAGCTTTTAAGGAGTGGGAGGAGTCTTTTAAAAAACAAAAATCTTAGAGACCAACAAATCCTACTTTCAGCTTTAGTTTCTGCTTTCATGTTGCTGCGGCTCTGGTCAGCTTCAGAATGCGTCACAGCCACAACAGTATGACAGTTAGACATTAGAACCCAGTCAAAGAGGAAATGGATTCTGGCTCATCCAAGTAGCTGGATGGGTCTATGAATTCTATCCCCAGGGATTTGAGCATTGAATGTCAGAGTCAACGTGATTCTCAGCCAAGGCAGCCACATACTCTTGATACCATCTTCATTTCAGTGGATTCCCATGGTGCTTAGGACGTAACCCAGGCCCTGCTCATGCTACCACTGAGCTCTACTCCAGACTGGGTGATTTTTCTGCTCTGTGAATACCTGAGCTTTTCTACAAACCATTTAAAACTGCCTTTCCCCCTTAGTCTTACAAAATGAAAGCATACAGAGTTCAAGACAAGATTTTAAAATGTGAAACCTACCCAAACCATATGATTGGGCTTTTGTATTCAGATACAATCCTTGGACATCATTTTTGGGAGACAACAAAAATGTAAGCCTTCATGTGAGGTTCTTCCTACATGGTGAAGCACTAGCTGCTATGGATGCTCTCAGCAAATGTTCCTCAGCTTACTGTGTAAAGAACTAGGCAGATGGACAAACCTCTAAGGCTAGGGTTTAAACTGATAGTAAAATAAAAAACAAAACAGCACATGGTGAGGATTTACAGCGGTGACTACTGATGCCTCTCTGGAAGTGTGACTAAATGCAAGGAAATCAGCCAAATGCCAGCTGCTGCTGCTGCTGCTGCTGCTTCCTCCTCCTCCTCCTCCTCCTCCTCCTCCTCCTCCTCCTCCTCTTCTTCTTCTGTAGTACCCAATGATACTGTTAAAAGTAACTAGATTCTCTTACTAGCTCTGAACATGAGCATATTTGTTTCTGCAGAGTTGGCATCTTACCTGTGTCACCTGTGGAACTCTCTACAGCAATGGAACACATTCTCTATCATACAACTGCTTAGAGCCTGAAAAATGTCCAGTGTGGCTAAGAGACTGAATGTTTTATGTTACTTAATTTTTTTTTAATGTTACATATCGATGCATACTGGTTCATCCCACTTTGGCAACTGATGGATCCTAATCCTAACCTAACTAAAGTCTGTGCTAAAGTCTTTAACAGTCTGGAAGCTGGAGGCTGGGCAGTACCAGCCATGGTGTGTGCTCTAATCATGGTAGCAGCCCAATGTAGCCTGAATGCTCAGACTTAGTCTGGGAGGGTCAAGTCCTCTTTGTAATCAGCATACAGGGCCACTACACTTCCAAGACTCGGTTTCCAGCTGGATATTCTGGGTTATCTCATGACTTCTGCAGGTCTTGGCTGATTTACTTGGCTTTGGGGGAACTGAAATGCTCACGGAGAACTCTGGCCTTAGCCAGAGTTAAAGAGCTTAGTGGCAGAACCTCCGGGTTTGCTTTTCCTAATTCTTTCCTGACCTTGCCATCCTTCTTTTGGTATGGCATTTGGTCTCTTTGCCTGACTTACATCAAGACCCTGGCATGTCAAAGAACATTTTTTGAATCACCTTAGTATAGGCAAGACCAACTAAATAGGCTGAGATTGTTCATTCACACACTGACACACCTCTGTGTAAAACCATTGATTCTGTTCCCCACATATGAGTATCACAACTTAATTGACTATGAAGAGTCCAGAGCCTGCTAGAGATACAAGCATCTTCAGGCAAGTGGGCTTTTCCCAGTGAATCCTGGTTTGTCCGTAGACAGACATGAGGGGAGGGATAGTGGGAAGAGGAGACCATATGACTGTCCTGCCCAGAATACAGAGTCCTCAGGTCTGTGTAAGTACAGAGAATAGAGCTGCATTAGACAGGCCACTATCCTTAGAAATCTAACACCTAGCCCATGTCTCATTTGCAGAGTTAGAGCCTTCCCCTCAGTTCTATCCTCAGAAAAATAATCAGTTGCAGATACAATCAGAATCTTAGGAAAGAAGCTGTACACTGGCTGGTGTGAGATTTCTTCCCTTAGGTCTTCTGTGCAGCCTGAGCTTAGGTGTAAAGCGTGTCAGCATTTTTTAGGAACCTGCATCAGCATGGCACTGTGTTTGAGTGTTCCTGCCTAGTCCTCTGTCACCTCCCATTATAGTCTCATATCCGCTCAGCCCACTGGGCAGGTCCCCATGGGCCTATGCCTCCATGGTTCCCAGCTCCTCAAGCAGAGCAGAGAATTCAGCACAGCACACATACATCAGTCTCTTCCCATGCCACCCCTCTCCCAGGAATCTGGATGCAGGCTTCTGGTGATCCTCAGATGCCCCCCACCCTGTGCTGTCCTGTGGTTCTTTCCTGGCTCTGCCTCTGATTTCCTTCAGGCTGGCACTGTCGGCTGTTTTCAGGGCTCCTCCAGCTCCCAGCCTCCTTGATGGCTTTTCTGTCTCAGGTTGCCCTTCCTCAGCTGTTACAGTATCTCTCTAAAAGGTCAAAAGTGACTCTTGCTGAGGAAAGGGTAGCACAGATCTCCCTCATCTGTCCTAGGCTAGCCTGCTGCCACACTGTGGTCCCTGCTCCTCAATACCATCTCCAGCTGGCCACTAACCTCCCTTCTCTCCTTCTGCCTGTCTGAACTCACTGCCAGGTCTGGCTAGCAGCTCTCTCCACAGACTTCCTCAGCTGGCTTTGCCCTGAGGCCCTATTCCCTCTCCTTGGGTATTTTCCTTAGCTATCTTGATGATTAGAGTTCTGGACACAGCTAATTCCCAGCTGCACCTTTCCCGCCCCCAGAACAGGTTGTTTGCAGAGACACACATTGCTTCACACTCTATTGCCAATGTGTATGACTTTTAAGCGCTCTTAAGTAAGTGTTCTGGGTAGTAAGGGCTTGGGCATGAGTGTACTTCTGTCACTGCTCATGGGCTTATACATATAGTATGTATGTATGTATGTGTACTCAATTTTGTAGTCACAGTCTGCTGGACTTCACCATCATTTCCCTCTGTCCTACTGGGACTGTGAGAGGTAAAGATGCCTGTCAGATATGTATCTCACATGTGCATATTGTGCATATCATCACCGTGTCCACTATCCCCTCCTCCTCTGTTACCCTAGCTGCTTACTCTTCCTATATTCACCTACAAAGTGGTTTCCTGTGATAGTAGTTTTGGAAAACCTGATCCATTCCCCCACATTCTTCTATCACAAGATAAGGCCATAAGACCTTCCTGGCAAGAACAGCCATAAGGAACAAAAGCCAGTCCATTTCCCCAGTTCTCTGGCTCCAGGATGGCCATATTGAAGCTAGCCCAATTTGAGCCTTTCTAGCTGGGTCTGGGGAGCTCTCCTGTTTCAAGGAACACAGCTGCTTGAGGGTGGCCTCAGATGTCTGAGTCATGCTGTCCAAGTTACCTGCCTCTGCCCGAGGGAGGTCCTTTGGAAATCGGCTCAGGACAGGTACATGAAGGTATAAGCAGTGGTCCTGCCCTTGGTTGAGGAGGTAGGAGCTGGGTTGCTGAGAGCTTCACCCTGCCATCTAGCTAGGAGTCAGTCCAGGAGGAGAAAGAGCCAGAGAGGTGACCGTAGCATTAGAAGCTGAGAGGTACCTATCAGTGCAAGTCTGAAGAAGTATGGAAGGCAGGGTCCATGAGCAGTGACAGAAGTACACTCATGCCCAAGCCCTTACTGCCCAGAACATTTACTTAAGAGCACTTAAAAGTCATACAAGTTTACAAGTATGTAAAGTATAGGATGGAGATGGAGGGAGGCCATACATCCTGGAGTGCCAGCTTTGAGTCTAACTTGCTCTAACAGGCCCTTGGGTTCTGTCTCCAGATGGACCCTCAACTGCCTGCCTCAGCCTTCCTGACAGGCTGGGATGATACAGCTTTTTCTGATATAATCATTGACAAGTGTTACTGCTATGTCAGCAGTAAGTGCCAGGCTGCTGAGGTCATTGCAGATTTGAGGGGCAGAGTCAAGGCTAACAGATCTCCTCACCCTGCTCAGTCTCAGCGGGGCAGAGGGAAACAGTGGTAAATCCCAACAGGCTATGACTACAAAATTTAGTAGGATGGAAAATCCACATGAGAGACCATGGTGGTAGGCAGTGCACGGGCAGCCTTTACTCACTCTAAGGTTACCTCACTACTGCAGCCCTCTAGACATTGAAATGGGACCTGCCACCTTCCTGCAAGCCTCGTAGGCCATGTTCTTTAGCAGCCCCAAAGGCCTGAAGCCTGAGAGGAGGCAGAAAGCTCTGGGAGGCCCCCATGCACACGCCTCCTCACCAATAAGGCCTGGGCCTTCAGGGAAAATGTTCTTCTCCTCTTTGCTGTCAGGCTTGGGGCTGACAATTAAGCCACTGAAAAAAGAACAATTCACAACAGACCTACACAGAAGTCTTTTCATGCCACAAATGGCCGAATTGTCCCCGTTGGCACCATTTATGTTTTGTGTATAGAAGGGACTGTACTTGAAAATGGTCAAGAAACCTCACTCAGAAATGGGTGTTTGGTTCTTCTGTGGAAAGCATCCTGAGAGAGTTCATTGTTTCCAGCTGTGAGGTGGCCCTAGACCAAGAGCCCTGAGTTTGCTCAGTGGGAGACAGGGAGCACACTGACACAGTGAAAGTCACTCTGACTGGCAGAGCCTTGGTCATTGAGACTTGGGGGGACACAGTGGCCTGCGTGGCCAGAGAATCCATGGCTGGCTTGGGCTTAGTGGTGACTTGATGTCACAGAACCAAAACCCAGCATGGAAAGGACATCTATCCATTCATAAAGACAGCTCATAGACACCCTTTGAGCTTTCTATATATATTGGTCTAAAGGCATCTTCAGAGAGACCTGGTGTGATTTTAAAAATTATCTCCACCTGTGGGAGTTCAGAGAAGCTGGGAACCCTCCCCTCAACACACAAACTTATCTGCTCCCCACTTGGCTGGCTATACCAAGTCAGTCTCTTTTGCAATACCCATTATGCTCTATTAAACTGCTGGAGAAGCAGGGGTATCTGGAATGTAGGGCCCTATGCAGGTCAGAGTCATACCTAGTCACTGGGCCAGGGCCATCCTCTGAATTGGGAATGTCCAAGGGTGTGCTCTGTGTCCCTTGGCCAGCTGGCCACCCGGTCTTTGAGCAGCAGCATCCAAAGACATAAGGGAACTTCTTCCCTCCCCTGCTCGTTATCACGGCTGTGTTAACTTTGCAGCATTGTCTGGGCTTTGTGCCTGACTGGCTGTTTCTGTTTTATCTCCATAACCACCCATGCATTTTGCAAGTGAAGTCCAGAGTGGGCAGACCAATGGCTCAAGGTGATATGCCTTTTACCATCCTGCCTGGACTCCACAGTCTCAGCCCAGGCATCTGGGCCCTCTGTGCCACCTACTCCAGATGCTTCTGAGTTATGAAAAAAGGAAGGATGGAACCAGATGTTTGGTGTGCTCCAGGCTCTCCATTCCCATAGCTGCCTCCTCCCAGCTGGGTAACCATCCACACACTCCCCAGGCCCCACTTGATTCTATCTGACGTATAAGTGACTCATTTCCTCAACTTTTCCTTTTTCTTTACCTATTAGAAAAATAAACATCCTGCAGAGATTTATGTCTGCCTCGATTAAATGTTCCAAAGGCTATCAGACTTATCTATCTATCTATCTATCTATCAATCAATTTTAAATATTAGACCCCTTGTTTTAACAAAATCTGTAGCCATGTACCCTCATCCCTAGAAATGGGCTTGGTTGGGGTTAGTACCCAGATACTGTGTCTTATAATATCCTTAGCCAGAAGAAATTGGAAAGAAATGTCTTAGATTTTTTTTATGTGTGTGACTGTAACCAAACATACTAAAGAAGCAAATTGAAGGTGAAAGGGTTTATTTGGGTCATGACTTGGAGGGATGCAGTCCATCATGGTGGAACATGAGGTAGCTACTCATAATATATCCACAGTCAAGACAGCTGTTCACAGTGTATCCACAGTCTAGAAGCCAGGACATACAGATAGATGCCCAGCTCACTTTCCCTTTTAATGCTAGCCCATGGAATGGCCCTGTCCATGTTTATGGTAGGTCCTCCCACCTCAACTAACCTAGCCTAGATAAATTACTCTGTACACAGACATGTCCAGAGGCCTGCAGTAACTCTAGATCCAGCCAAGTTGCCAATCAATACTAACTATCACAATTGAAAAGCAGACTAATAATGCTTTGGGGGACATAGTGTCTGTCACTCCTGGTGCCTCATAGCCATGTGAGCAAAATGAGAACACAAGGCAGATGGGCAGAAGCTTGGGGGTGGGGGGGTCACTAACTGTAAATCTCCATGCAGGGCTTCACTCCTGAGACTATTCATGAATGCAGCAATAGCACGTGTCTTAATTTAGATGTCTGAGGACACATCCTCCTTCTACCACTTCCTCACTGCTGTGTGTCTTTGGACAAATAATCGAACCTCTCAAAATAATTGGCTTTTGACTCTGTAAAAGATTTTGTTGCCACCCTGAGAAGAGTGCCTGGCAGTGGAAATAAAAGGCTGGTTTCTAGGAAGAGCTATTCAGAACAAATGGCTGAGAGAACTTTCCATCCAACAAGTCACAATGACAATCCCTATTTCATATAGGCAAAGACAGTAGCCACTCTAGCCCGCCAAAACCAGGAGAGGTTCCTACCAGTCACCTCTCAGGACTCAGAGAGAATATGTGCCTTAAGGTTTATTTAATCGATTTATGCATGTAGAGTTCCACAGAGTCTTCTGCTAGTTTTTTCTCAATGGATTCTTTATAAATGAGGCTAAGGCAGGCACTGGTCATTCTCTGGAACCAGGCCTAGGGCTCCAGAACCCCGTTTCAAGTATCTGCATACCCTTTGCTGACCATTCTTCCTTTGATTACCTCTGCCTAGTGAGGGTGGAGACAGAGCTCCATCTGCTGCTGTGTGTACCTTCCCCCATCCTTCTGATAGACACCTGTCCCTTTTCAGAAAGCTCCTCTTGGGCTCACGCTATGCCACACCCAGTGGTCTGCTCTGTGCTGCAGCTGGGCCAGTTCTGGTCTGTCACAGCCTCTATCCCATATCTAAAGTCTACAACACGGACACCAGGCTGGCACCAGGAGCTTGGGCTACTGTGTTAAGCATGGAGTGTCTTTAGGAACCCACTGAGCTCTCTTGCCCCTGCTGCTCCCTGGTGGGACATTCTTATCTGTGTGTTGGTAGGCAGGATGTAAGTGTGTTTCAGAGGACTGGAAGTCCCTCCTATAGCTGCCAGGCAGCCAACTGTGTAAGCCCTAGCCTGCTGTCATCCTGGCACCTCCATCTCCCTCACACCCACACACTCCATCCAAAGTTGCCATTAACTGGAGCTCTTCCTCTCGCTCTAGAGCCCATGCTTCCTGTGTCCATATGTGTCAGGGCCTCCTCCGCCCCTGCCTCTTCCCTTCCCCAGCCACTCATCATCCAGGGGCATCTCCCCCATAAGAATGTGGGTACCTCTTTCCTCTTCTCCTTGCTTGAGCAGCAGCAGTTCTGTGCTTGTAATTTTATTTGTGTGCTTGGGAATTGTGTTTTTTCTGGCCATCGCTAGATGTAAGTTGCACCAAGGCTGTATCTATGACTCTCTATACTGTTCTGATCATTGTGGCTCAGGAGTGGAGAAATGAACCCAAGAAGATATACAGACCAAGAAATATCTGGGGACCATCTGCTCAGGTGAGAGGACCCATTGGAGGTAACTGGATAGGAGCAAGTGGCTATAGAAGGAAGGCCCCCCCCAAGCCCACCCACCAAGCTTCTCTTGCCTTTGAGAGTACCAGGCGCTTCTCTAACTAGGCAGCATATAACTTCTGGGTGCATGAAGGAAGGAGCAGGGGCATTTCATCTACCCCGATGGGTGCTGAAATAACTGTGCCACGTAGCTCACAAAAGCCCTTGTCACGGGTACAGCACTGATACTCTCAGTTCATCTGATCTTTGTGGAATTGTTTGACCTAATTTACTTCTCACCAAAGGAGGGAGTGGAGGGAGGCTCACAGAAGCTTGGTACTGCCTGCCTTCCCTCCCTTCCTCTCCTCTTCCCCCTTTTCCCCTTCCTGATCATCACGAACACACACTGAGCAATTCTCCCAGGAAGAAGCAAGCATCCATATCTCTGCCTCGCTATGATCCACACAGCCATCTCCAGGTCATTTGCAAGATGGGATCTAATGCACAGTAGGACCATTCAGAGATGATGATTTATAATGAAGTGCGGAGTTGCTACCCACGGAATGTAGGTGCCGTTTGGATTTGTCTGGGAGAGGGTTGTTCTGTGTAACTAACTGAGGCTCAACCAAGCAGGCTGGAGGTCTCAGCCTGGGACTGAGTGCTACCAGTACCTTTGTGGAGTATGAGGGAGAACAATGGCAGTACAGAGGTGAAGAAAAGCAGGCTCCAGTCTTCTCTGGATGTGGCCCCACTTGCATCTATGTCAGCATCTGGGGGCTGTGAAGTTGGTGATATAGCAAAGAGAATGGCATTCATGCAGGCACAGCTGTAGGAGGCAGAATAGGCAGATTGTGAAATGGTAGTGGAAATGAGTCAGTTAAAGGAAACAGACCAAAGAACAGAACTCAGACAGTAGACACTAGAATTCAGGTGACACTAGGTGTGGCAGAGAATGGTAGAAATTCAAGGATATCCTCCATTACAAAGAGAATTTGAAGGTTGCCTGAGCTCCCTGAAACCCAGTCTCAAAAGCAATTAGAAAAAGAATTCAAGAGGCTATTGGGTGTGAGGCTGAGTGTCATGTTGTGTTGTCAGGATTTCAGACAGGCCCTTGGCCTAGGAGAGTTTCTTAACCTCTCAGCATCTCCCAGGATGCAATACAAGCACATCCCCCTGCACAGAGGGAGTGAGTCCTCTGAGAACACCTCTGGCTCACTGGCTCACTGGTGTTCTTCCTAAAGCACTCCTGCCCAAAGCCTGTTCCAGCACACTTACCAGTGTCCCTGCCGTGGAATTCTCAGGCTGTGGTGGCAGAGCTCACTGAGGCACGTGGGAGGGGGAATAGTTATCGTTAATGTTTCTCCAGCCCACCCCTTCTTTATCTCTTCTTTTACTCTGCTGCCTCTACCTTCCTGTTTGTTCTCTGCCTGGCTTTCTCCACCAGAGCTCTGCAGTAGGAACACTGTCGGCCTTACTTTATACCTGAGAGGAAACAGTGAAGAGAGTAACTCCTGGTCAGGCCTGACTGCTCCTTCATTATAGTCCCTTCTAGCTAGCAGCTGCTGAATTTCTATTCTAGGAGGCATAGTGCCTGGAGAAACTGAGGCAGCAAGGTTGCCTAAGCCCAGTCTAAGCAACATAGTAAGACCAAGTCCCAAAAGAAAATGGATGAAAGGGAGGAGAAAAGACAGAGTTTGCATCTTCGGCTCCTCTGCCCAAACCCCACAGCTATAGGGCCATGGGACAGGAAGCTGCCTCCTCCTTTTGACTGAGTTCAGCCTCATGCTCAGGTCACTACTCTTGCTTCTGAGAAGGCTTAGCTATAGAGGCTGCAGTGCAGGTCAGATGATCTGAGCTGAATGGCAGGAAGGGTCCACACATCCAGGCTCACTTTAATCCACTCTTGGGTGGTGAAGTAATTCTGCCTCCTGTTGAGAGCACTATCCCATGTAGGGAACAGTATGGTGACTGACATGAGGTTGGTCAAGGTTAAAAGACCCTTCAAAGATTCCATCTTTGGTTTCCTGTGGAGTAACAGACAATACATCTGCTGTGGATTGGGGTGTTCCAAGCCTCCTGCACCTTGAAATCAGTGGACACGATCCTAGGACATCATCTGTAGGGGTCACCTCCTTGCTGTCACTTTGACTCTTCTGCAAAGTAGAACTGTCACTACCAAAAGCTTAGCTTATCATAGTGCTGAAAATGTCAAAATTGTATAAATACAACCACATTTGGATCTGCTGTGTTTTCCTTTCAAACACTGATAGTTTAATGGCTTCATCCACTCCTACCCTGTCACTATGTGGATAGAGTCTCTTTTTGTAATTATGTTGTTGTAACCCTTCATGAGATACTCAGACAGCACTCCCAGGCCAATGGTGCTGCCGCTATGTCAGCATGACAGCTGATGCCAATGCTAGGCAAAAGCAGCTCACAGAAGGAAGGACCAGGCCATGGTACTGGACAGGCAGACAAGAAGACCAAAGGAGCCCTCTATCACAGGACACTCCCAGCGGGCAGTCACAACACTGACTGTGGAGTTGACGGGTTTGACTTGATATCTGGAATTCCTCAGCCAAATTAGTCAGAAAGTAGACCCACAGACTCTCTCCACACGGACCCTTGCTCTGCATGCCCAGGCTGTGGCACAGTCTCCAGGAACTGTTCATCTTGTAATGTCTTGTGGAAAACAAAGCTTGCAAGCCTGGTCTAGAGCTTGCAAGGGCCACATGACAGGAAACGGCTCTTGGCCGCACTGAGGGTACAGAATGGGAGTTTGAGTCTATGCAAAGGCAGGTGTGATTAGGACAAAACGATTGAAATGTTTGAGCAGCTGCAAATGTCCCCAATGCCACAAGATTTCTGCTGTAATTACCACAATAAACATTTTCTTATGAAGGATGAAAATTCTGAACGTGAACAAGGTTACTAAACTTCCATGCTTTGGGAATTGTAGGATTTTTGCTTTATCTTAAAAACAAGAAATTGCTCTACATTTAAGTTACTTAAACCACCAATCAAAAAAATTTATAACTAAAATTAGTTCTCCCAATGAATACTGATCTCATGTATAGCATTCTAATTTCCATTGTAAAATGATTTGTTACCATGCGATGTTGTGAGAGTTTGATTTTGTTCTTCCAAAATGAGCTTGGTAGGGCTTCTCTGGTGTCTAGCACGTAGCTGGGTAGAGGCTTTCGGGAGTTCCACACTATTTATGAGTTTATTTAGCCTTTTCTAGATGCTGTAATTCTGAGGCCAATGTTCCATGAGAGAAAGTGGGCAGAAAGTATAGCCTCAGATATTACACACAGGAGTTCCATGGCCAGCCTTGAATTAAAATATCAACTGTCAAAAAGATATGTTTTCTAAAAAAGGAAATTGTGTGTGTGTGTGTGTGTGTGAGAGAGAGAGAGAGAGAGAGAGAGAGAGAGAGAGAGAGAGATTTAATTAGCAAGTTAATCATCTTCACAGATTTAGAATCCCAGCCCTTCCTGGGAAGTAGGAAATGCTCATATGCTCTCTTAAGAAATGCCTGTATAATGCAGATTGATTTTAATGTTAGAATAAACACAACCTAGTAGGAAATATCAACCAGTGTGCATGTATATGTGTGTTCCTCCCCAAGCCGATGGGTGACCCTTGACATTGTATAGTGGTGGCATTTGTGTCTCGTGGAGGTACAATTTCCACATCCCTGCAGGCTTCATGCCTGTCTTGTTCCTTACGAACTAGTGAAGAAGAGAGGAACCTAAAGCTGATTAGGTCTAGAAATTAAAATTTTACATATGTGTGACAATAGTTTTTCAGTCCTAGAAAGCAAGTAAGAAAGCAGAAAGCATCTAGATGAAACATTACTGCTACCAATGCTTTCCAAAATAGATGGATATAAATGATATTGATTGATTTTCATTGATTTTTTTTTCCTAAGGTTTTTATTCTATGGAGTTGGAGGAGTATGTGAGCTGACGAAGCTGGTGGCTTTCTGTTTTTTATAAGAACTTCAGCAAATTCTAACATAAATGTTTCCTGAACATTCCATTTTTCAGGAAACCTGCATGAGAGAGCAGCACCCATCTGTAGGAACAATGAGGCATTCTGCTTTGTCTGCCTATAGGAAGTGTGAGCCGCGCTTCAGCTAGAAAATGCCAGCCACATTCTTGCTTTCTGAATTGCACAACATTAATTTTAAGAGCAATGACTTCTCTTCTAGGGGCCAAGGGTCTGTATGTTCTCTGTACCTCAGCTCTTCTCTTCCTGGGTTTTCTCAAATGGATGGATGCTTGCCGAAGGATGAATGAGAAAAATGGTGTGGTCCTGGGTATTTATTTCATAACACTGCCCACAAGGGCTCACTGGCCTGCAGGCGAGATGCCAGCTACCAGCCAGTGATTTCTCTGTGAAAAGAACCTTTCAGCTCCATCACCTCCTGGAGAGAGCTGATTTTCCAGCAGTCAGGCTTGATCGGGGTAAATAATTAGAGAGCTGGAGAGCTAAGGCAACACCCTATTGCTTGTGTGATGCTGCTAAGGCAGCCAGCCGCTGTGACTCTAGGCTGATACAGTCTCACAACGTCTTTCTTTAGAGCTGGGAGGGGGAAAGGAAAATGGGGGGAGGGGGAGAGGGATAGTAACAAAGCCTTGCTTTGCATTGCCTTGAAAACCAAAGAAAACAGCTCCTTATCTGGTGTAGGGTAAACCTCAGTCTGTCTGCTCTCCTCCATCAGCTCTTCTGGCATCTGCTTGCCCAGGGCAGTTACCTGAGCATACTGACTTGTTTATACAGCTATGTGACTCTGGTAAAATATGCTGGACTCTGAGCTGTGTAGGCTGACAGCCGTTCTTATCCAGCAGACCCCAAAGGGGCTGACAGCTTGCGATGAACTTTTACAGGTACTCGGTAAAAGCTAGTTTTTAAAAAAGTACATTAGCCATCTATTTGTATATCTCTACAAATATCTGCTATTTTAAAACTTATTAGGTTTTATCCTGTCCTGTGTGGTATTCATGAAAACTTTCTAAGACAGTGCTTCTTAACCTTCCTAATGCTGCAACCCTTTAATATAGTTCTTCATGTTGTGGTGACCTCAACCAAATATATATTTGTTGCTACTTCATAAATGTAACTTTGCTAATGTTATGAATCATAATGTAAATATCTATGTTTTCCAATGGTCTTAGGCAACCCTGTAAAAGGGTCATTTGACCCCAAAGGGGTTATGACTGACAGGGTGAAAATCACTGTACTAAGGCTTAGTGAAAAGCTCAGATTTTCTCTGCATGTTTAAGCAGATGAAACTGATTTACTGAGAAATAGTAATTGGATTAATGGCGGCTTTCTACTTATGAGAAAGATACAGTTATTAGTGAATAATATGAAAGAGAATATAACTTAATTAAAATCACAACCACCACATAGTTGTATAATTACAAAGGTTCTTTAATAAACAGGACCAAAGCTGAAAGATGTATGAGAGGAAAAGAGGCCATAGCTTTGGGCACCTCTCCTAAGCTTCAAGGAAGACCTCCAGTTTCAAGACAGGTAGCAGCCAGTCAGTCTACCCAGGCTGGGCTCTGATTTGCTCATCACAGGTCTTGTCACTAGAATCTCCCACGAAGCTGTGTAATGAAGGCTGCTTCAGTCATCTACTCAGCAGATCCTACTGGGTCCTAGGTTTGTAACAAACTGAGATGGTCTAGGTCTATCCAGAAAGCGTATCACTCACTGTCAGGAGCTTTGCATAGCTCAAATGTATTCAGACCACACCTAGGCTATCATCAACTTTCTCTTTCTCTTCTTCTTCCTCCTCCTCTTCTTCTCTTTCTCCTCTCCTTTTTCTTCTGTCCCCACTAAAAAAAAAAAAAAGCAGTTTGTCTTGGAACTAAAAGCAGCAATAGTTGGTTGGTGTTAATCACCTACATAACTAGCCTAGGACCTCCCCATTTCCTTCTCCCCTCCTCTATCCACATGCATTCTTCCCCCCTTCCTTCCCTCCCTCCCTCCCTCCCTCCCTCCCTCCCTCCCTTCTTCTCTTTCCTCCCTCTCTCCCTCCCTCTCTTCCTCCTTCTTTTCTCCCCATACCCTAGGGGCTTTTGAAGACTGCTCTGAGGCTGAGGAGGTGTCAGAGGACTGGTCACTGGCAAAGAGGGTCCAGGCAGGAAGGCATGTACTGGGGGCGCGGAGTGTGAGAGAGACCACGATGCTCTCCAGTAGGGCATAGGACAGTCATTTGGAGAACCTAGGAATGCTTGTTAAGGAACAGTGTCCGGACTCTGTGTCCCATGTCATCAGAAAAACCTCAGAGGGAAACAGTATGCAGGAACCCTTGCTCCCTGTGCGCCAGCCGGTCGGACCCTAGCGGGCAGCGTCTTTGTCTGCCTGCGCCCCGCCGCTGTGCTTCCCATTGATTTTTTGGCGCCGCGGGAGTTGGGGGACGGCGAGTAGCCTGTCCACATGAGGCGAGCTTGCTGCAGCTGCGGGGTTCCTCTAACTTCGAATTTCCTTATTACACACACAAAAAGAGGTTCCTCCGGCATCCGATGGAGCCATTCCATCCGCTAATGACGCGACCCGGTAAGTAGAAGCTGCACTCCAGTGGCCGGCTTTGGGGTTGTGCGCATCAGGCATATAGGGGACCCAGCAAGTGCAGGTGCGACTGTTACCTCCTCTACTTTGCAAGGTGAGCTCGCCCCTCCCCCGACCTCTCAGGGTATTTTTTTCCTGGAGGTAAACTGAGTCCCTGCTTCCGAGGCATGCCTTTCTGGAGCTACACTCTCTTGGGTTTGGTGCCCAGTCCCAGGCAGAGGCTGTGCTGGGAAACGGTAGCCCATCTAACCTGGAACCTGATGCCCAGCTTGACATTTGCAGGCTGAGTTACAGATTTTACGGATTTTACAGACACGGTGTGTTTAATTTTAGGCATTAGGCAGTCCAGGATGCATGGGAGTGCTTTGCACTTCTCAGGCATGTTCATGACTATAAAAGAAAGACAAAGGTGCCGCCCAGACTTCCATGATCTGGTGACCAGACATTATGTTGCTTTATGAAGAGCTAATTAGGGGAAAACACACACAGACGGAAGTGTGTGTATATGTGCTTATGACTATATATTTATTGTATTTTTATATTTCATTGTATGTGTATGTATGTTTGTATCCTCTGAGATTCTTTGGATTCCTGTATGTTTAAAATGCACATAGCTCAGCTATCTCTTCCCATAGCATTTGACAAGTAATAGCTCTTCTGGCCAGTAATATACAGATTGCACTGTGTAGTTCCTGTGTAGAGGTGACTCCCAGGTTGGGATGGGCATTCTGCATAGTTTAATAAGGCATGTAAAAATAAATGTTGGGTTTCACTGCCAAAGATGCTCCCTACAGTGACAGTGAAGTGGGACCTGAGTACTTTGTTCCTCTTTATTCCAGCTTTAACTTGATTTTCATCTTGCTCCTCTATCCATAACTACATCATTTAAAGTAAAATGATTCCAACCTCTTTTATCACTTCCAAGATCTCTGCTATGTCTGTAAACTTGGTCTGGATCATGTTACAGATTGGTGGTTACTCTACAGGAAATTGCAGCCTGGGTCAACATGTACATATGCCATGCCCCACCCCAGCCAAATTATCTAAATTGTTTTAAGAGATTATTTTTAGGCCAGTGAACACTTAGCAGAAATAACTTTACAGATTCCGATAAACCTATTTTTAGTGTCAGCATTATAAAAGCTTGCTCAAACCAGCTGGTTCTAATCGATTCTTCTAACCAAATACATTTATATTGTTAACTGTTAAACTATTGTACGTGCTTTGTATGAAATAGCTCATCTAATAAAATGGACATTTCACTATGTAAAATACCTCTCTAATTTTAAACACTTGGAATGCATTTGTTATAATTGCAGAGGAAGCCCCATGTAAGACTGATTTAGGTCTAGTGATATTTTTTCTGGTTTTACATTCTCTGTAAACTCACTCTGTATTCTACCCAACATGTGCTTATCACTTCTTAAAATGATCTTCTAACATGTGTTCAGTTATGTTGTATTAAGATAGATAATGGAGTATGCATATGTACATGTGTGATTTACTCTGTGGGTAGAAATGACAACCATAAGGTGGCCATAAGGAAGTGGCTTGATGAGGAGAGAGTGAGTGAAAAGTCACCCTGGAGCAATATTTATGAGAAAGCAGCTTGATAAGGAACCAAAACCCCCCTCCGCTGTAGAAAAGACACAAAAGCAGAACATGCAATAATATGCTGCTTTCATTTTGTTTATTTCTCTACAAAATTGTTGAAATGCTCTTATGGTCAGCAGAAAAGTCACCCTAGGATTAATGCTGTGAATGCTGTGTGAGAATGGGTTAGTTATCAAGGAGCATCACTGTAGATCTGAGATGAGGATGTTAGGTATGCTTATGGAAGAGCAAGCATGGTAGACAGAGTTGATTGTGGTGTCTTTGTGAGTGTGGAAAGCTCATTACCTCTATCTGAATCGCACGCCGATGTGTTGCATGTGGAAGGAATGTATACAGCTCAGACGGCAATAATTCAGTTATTTGAGTGAGCCATGCAAACATCTTTCTGAGAGCTGGGGGATGACAGAACCCTTACAGCAGACTCCAGGAAGGAAGAGGCTTAAAGTGAGACTGAGATGATTCACTTCAATGTGAGTGATACTATGGTTTAAAATGTGGATTTTGTAAGAGAGCAGACCATAGGGTCCCCCTTAGTGGCTCTGTATGTGGCCTTTGTTCATCGTGCTGCAGTTGTTACTCAGTCCCTGGGGAGGATTATGATCTATAAAATCTTTTACTGGTAGCCTAAATTTTATTGTGTTCTACAAAATACACACACCCAAACACACATTCATTAAACAATAGTCTAGATATGATGCCATCATATAGTCCTCTTTAGATTTAAAAAAAAAAAACAGCCCAAACCACTAAAATAAAGTTTTTTTCAGTCTCAAAAATATTTGGGGCAAACATCCTAACCCTGCCTGATATTAAACCATCATTTCAAATATTCACTTAAAGTAAAAAGCACTCCCTCATTTTGATGAATAATTAAGAGGGCTGGGTTAGAATGAAAGGCTGTACGTTGTTCTGTTGTGGTTGCATCAGGGATCTGGGAAATCGATTTCACTCTAAAAGTCCCGTTGATCTCTCATTTATTAAGGATAGTGTGGGGAAAGACAGAACCTCGGGAGAATGTTAGAAATTATTTCATAGATATTTCCCTGGCACATGAGTCTATTTTTTTGTGTTTTTAACTGTAGCTAAAAGTCAGATAGGACACTTTGAGGGGGGTGATGGTGGTGCTGCCTTCATGTTTACCAGAAACCAAGTGGCAGAAGAGAGTTCAAGCCCCAGAAGCCAAGTTAAAAATCCTGAGCATCATGGCACACACCTGAGAGTCGATGCTTGCTGAGCTCCAGGCCAGGAGAGCCCTGGTCTCAAAACACAAGGTGGATGGTGTTTCTGAGGATGACACACAGGGTTGACTTCAGAGGGTGAGAGAGAGAGGAACCGAACAAGGCTTGAGTATAGTTTTGCAGATTTCAACTCTCAAAAGCAATGAGATGCCTTTGTTATATAAATTGTGGGTTGATGGCTCTTCTATCTACTTGAGACATTTGACTAGTGTTAACAATTTGACACATCTTGTTAAAACATAAGTAGGAGTCACTTCCTAGAAACCCAGAAAGGCTCTAAGCAGCCAGATCTTTGTGGATTCACAGGGGACAGTTGTTAAGTTTCTGTGACTCCTCCCTGGGACCACTGGGTGATGGGTGCTCATGACTTGTGTGCAATCTAATTGAAGTTTCATGTAATTCCTCAGATTTCTGCACCAGTCTCTGAGTGGCAGAGGGGTCAAGCACACTCTCCTTTCTGCTTTGAGGCCGACCACAAGGTTAAAGTGCACTGTGAGGTCAAAGAGAACAGCCTCTGCTGAGATGTCTGAGTGTTTAGACAGTGGAAGATTTTAGAAACTGAGTTCAGTGATTGTCTCTTGGAGTGTCTGAGAATGCCTGCCAAACACAGCATCCTAGACGAGGTTCCACAGCCTGAAGAGAAGCTTGTGACATATTCTTACACATATTTAAAGCATAACCTTCACACCAATGCAGAGCTACCAGCGACAGCTAAGTAGAGAGGCAAGGAAAAAAAAGAACCGTGTGCAGAGCTGGTCTGAGTACTAATTTAGGCTTGGGAATTGACCATGGTGAGTCTCACAGAATCCCAGAGTCCTTAATGTGGAGACTCACCCTGGTCACCTCTTGAAAAAACCTCTCTTTTTGCCTTCAGGAATTTTCTGTCTTCTAAGAACCCCAGAGGCAGGAAGAGAAATAAGGTGAAGGAGGAAAGGATCCTGCCCTGATCCTGTCCTCACTGTGTCAGCGTGGGGGAGGGGCTGCGTTAGCAGAGCAGGGGACTCCAACAGTGGTGAGTTCTCATGTGCTGGTGGGTGGCAGAGCATGACTAGGGCCTTCCACAAAGCCTGTACCACCGGCTCTTTTGGGATTAGTATCTCTCTGATGCCATTGATCTCAGTGATGATCCCCATAACAGGCTTCACTCTGAGCTGCATCCGTCTATGAATAGTGACACGTGCTAATTCTTGTTTCTAATCTTGCCCTATTTCTTCACAATCCCTCTGCCTCAATTGTTCCAATGGCTTCTCTGATGTCTTTCAAGAGTAGATCCTGCCTCCCATGGTTCTCCTGAAATCTTCCACTTCCTCCTAAGATGTTCCTGTATCTCACCAGCCATTTTATGCCTCAGGACCTCTGCACTGGCCTGTTATTCCACAGCTGGTTCCTTTGCATAGTGTAGGCCTTAACTAAAATTGCACATCCTCAGGGATGCCCATCTATGTGCCTAGTCCTATGGCCCCATTTTATTTTCTTTCTTCGTAGTACTTTAACCTGGCGTAAAGCCTCAATTTCACTTGTCTGTTTCCCTGTTGTCATTTCCTTCTGTGCTGTGCCTCCCCATCCAGGACCAGTATTTGCTAATGGAATACATTGGGCCCTTTGTGCACACTGTGAGTCCTCACAGGTGCAGCCTTGCAAAGCCTAGCTTCTGGCAGCTTCCTGCAGGTGCAGCCGGTGATGCTCTGCCTCCCACTCCTAGCCCGGTGCTAGCTAGCCATGCACTTCAGTCAGACTCCTTCACCTGGGAATGGTGGAACCTCTGGGGAGCTGTTCTCTCAGCTCATCCTCCATCCGCTTGGGCTCCTTGTTCTTCCTTGAAAGACTCAGCCCTGCCTGTCACTCACAGTGCATAGATCCTGTGTTTTCTTGACTTCTTTTCCTGGCCCCAGTTCTCCTGAACTGTCAGCCTGAGAGCCCTGGTTCCAGACAACAGTGTTCTTTGGGTGAAACTTGGGCCAGTGAATGAGATGAATTCACAGAGGCAAAGAAAGTGTGCTCCTCGGTAATACTGTATTTTTCCAAAGGCCTCTCTATTCAATTAAGTTGCTGTGCTCCACAGTCAGGCAGCTAATATGTGATGGTTCATAAGAAAACTGGAGCATGCGGACACTAACTAACTGGTGCTAGGTTACACAGCAGCCTACAGCTAGCCAAGTGAGGTGCTGGTGAGCCGTACCCAAGGCTAGTTTCCTCCAGCTTTCCTTATGGCTGCACCCTCTTCTGTTTGCTACTTTGCCAGCCATGCTTATCCCTCCCTCCTTTCCTGTCTCTGACCTAGCATTTCTTCTTTCACTCATCAAATCTCTTCAAGGAGACCAGGACCTGCTGCTAACCATTCCATGGGCAGGGATGGGTAGGAGCTCATACCACACTGGCCCCAGCATTTTCACCAGCTAGGTGGCTCTGTCATCCTGAGGGTCTTTATTGCAGTGAGGGCTTTGATGTGTGAGTAATAGGATCGACACAACTAACCTGTACTGTCACTGCCCAGATGTCTCAGATTGTGCCCTCATGGGCCCCACCTGGGACTGAGTGAAGCATATGAGTCAGCTGTCGTCTGGTCTTTCTGCTTTAAAGAGAGAGTGGAAACACCGAAGGAATGAGTGCTGACATTGTCTTTCCTTTCCTCCCTGCCTGAACCTTCACTGCTCTGCCAGGCTGCCTGTGACTGGCCCTCACTAGCGTAAATGCTTCACTCCTTATTCGCCGGGGATGGACATGTTAATCACAGATGGTTTGGTATTGGGTTTTGAGTGGAACTTGGTGGGAATATTTATTTCTTAATGTGTTTGTTTATTGAGTTTTGTTGTTGTTATTTTGGGTTTTCAAGGCAGGGTTTCTCTGTGAAAGTACCCTAGCTGTCCTGGAGCTTATTGGGTTTTTTTTGGTAAAGGTCCTTGTAGCTTAGACTAGCCTAAGACTTGCTGTGTAGCTGAATATGATTTTTGAACTGCTGATCCTCCTACATCCACCTCCGAAGTAATGGGATTTCAGGCGTGGCCCACCATTGCTGGGGGCAGTGTTTAGTTGCTGGAGGAGACACTCACACAGGGACATGCCAGAAACTAAAGGAGTGTCTGAGCTTCCAGAAGAACTAAAGTGTCCAGTGTGTAAAGACAGTGACAAATCATGAATTTCTCATCTCAACATTTATTTCTGGGGACTGCCAGTTTCCTTTACTGCATAGGACTCTTGACATGACAGATAATAATTTATCCATCCAGACACAGGGCTCTGCTACATCAGACAGCTTTAAATTACATGCCATCCCCTTTACAAAACCAAGGAATAAACAATCAGCAACATGACAGATGCGGAAAATAAAGTATCTTTCCTTGGAAAAGATAGGACTGGAGAAATGGCTTAGTAGTTGAGTGCAGTTAAGTGGATCTGAGTTCAGTTTCCAGCCTCCAGGCAGCTCTCCATTGCTTTTACTTCAGCTCTGGGGTATATGGTTCTGGTTCATAGCACACATATGGTACACACAAGAAAGAGGACTTCAACACTTAAGGAAGAAGAAAACTTAGAGTCTTTGCATAGACAGTAGATAAATTGTCTTGGTATCTTTCACACTTTTATTAGCATATGTTAATTGGTAATGAGCTTCATGATGCACTTTCACACATAGATGACCTTCCATCACTTCATTCCTATGCACCTGCATCTCCGCCCCACTTCCTCCACTTTCTCTTTCCTCTTCCTTGGTAGTCCTTCAAATCTAGATTCCATGAGTAAAAGAAGACAAGATAGTCACCTTTCTGAATCCAGCCTCCTCCTCCTCCTCCTCCTCTTCTCCCTTAACTTGGCTGTCTTCAGTCCTGGTTTTTTTTTTGGACACAATGTGTCTCACTTATATTTCTTTTGTAAAACAAAGTCACACTTTGAGAAATTTTTTCTCTAAATTTGTTCCTTGACTCTAGGGAAGGGTCCCTGGTCTCTATGGAACATAACAACAGTCATTTCTCTTCTTATAGTTCTTTTGCTATTATTCCCAGGAAACATTACTCTAAAATACAGCTCCAAAGAGACTCCTTACCTAGTGTGATGCTTGATCTCATTTGTCAACTTGATGAGATCTATAATCATATAGATAACAGGTTCCCAGCCTTGGTAGAGTTAATTGAAGTGGAAAGACCTACCTACTATGGATGGCACCATTCCCTAGGTTGCCATTCCTATAAAAAGGAAGAAGAAAACTGAGTACAAGCATCTACTGCTTTCTGCTTCAGGCCTGTGGATGTGACATGACGATGACTGGCTGCTTCCACTGAAGCCCTTGCTGGCTTGACTTCCCCCCAGTGATAACTGGACACTTGAACTGTGAGCCAGAAACAAACTCTTTCTTAAGTCACTCTTCTTGGGGTATTTTATCACAGAAACAGCAAAAACCAAGGCACCTACTATTGCTTTCTTAGGCACGCTTTTAAAATACTGTGTGGAAATCTTACTTACAGCTCCATGTTCCTCTTACTCATCAGTATACTGAGTCAAGCTTTTAAAGCAAAGCTGCCCTTTCTCTTCCTGCTGCAGGGAGCATCCGTCACTGTGGTGCTCTGTGTTTCTTCCCACAGCCATGGGCAAAGCCACCAACATCTTTTGAGCAAAACTCTATGTGTACTTTCAAGCTGATGTAGCTCAGGCCAACTCCTTCATCTTCTCTATACCTCAAGGTTGTGATTTATTTCACCCTCTTTTATTTGAAGAAATGTCTCCATTTTTTTTAAAGCACGGTATGAGAACTAGGTCAAGTGTTTTGCTTTTTTTTAATGTAACCGATTTTTCTGTTTTTAAAAACCTCAAAATACAAAAGGACAGCTTCGTTTTGAAAGTGAGACCATTAACTGGTTATCAGGTTATAAGCACAAAATCACCAATAGCCAAACATGCCCGTGTAAGCAGAAGAACAGCTGTCATTCATGATTTATTCAAACTTGCCTGTCCCTCTTCCCTGCTCACTTACAGGAGGTAAGATGCTTCTGTACCGTTGAGACACATCTTACACTGTAAGTGATTGACTTTACTCTGGCATTTGATTCTTTCTACATAGGACCATCTTAAAACCCATGGATTCCTTCCGGTTATCATTTCAAAGTTTTATTGTTATCAGTATAGCATGAATGAAATGCCTTCCAAAGCTGCATTGTGATCAGAATAGACAAGGTGAAGTGGCTTCACTTAGTATTCCTAGACTCCTAGGGTCATCTGATGGCCCTGTTCCCCAGATAATGGTTAAATCTGGACCCACTGGAGTTATCAAATGATAGAAATTATAATCAGTCAAGAAACAAGTCTCTAGGAAATGGAAATATGGAGAGATGAGGGTGCAGTCACTCCCAGCACCAGGATCACGGGGACTCAGTGGTCCCTCTGTGGAGGTGCATTGAGCCTACCTGGAGATGAAGGCTATAAATTGGAACTCCAGCCTACTGTTCCCCAAACCTGAGTTCCTGATTCATCTGAAGGCAGAGTTGGAGTTTGCATTTTAAGCCTCTATTGCCAGTGACTGACAGTCTCACTTGGTTTCTTAGCTTCAGTTCTCACATCCCTAAAAAGAGTAATAGCTTCTATTTCACAGGGCTGTTGGCAGGAACTGAAAGAACGTGTGGGCAAGGGCCATGGGAACTGTGAAGTGAGACAGTCTAAGGCTTGCTGGTTCTCAGCTTCCTTCTGGAGTTTCTGCTCTCCACCCTCAGCTGAGGTCAACCTGCCTTGGATAGACAGATGCTGAAAGATATTTTATTCCTCATTTCCAGACAAGATTCCAAGGACTCCTAGCTCTTCCCTCCCTCCCCCCTTCCCTCTTCTCTCCATTCCTTCCTCCCATGCACACTGAGCTCCCATAGTTCTAGGTGATGGAGAAACAATGGAAGCTGTTTTTCTTATCATTTGTTTTTTACCCAGATAGAGAAAACACTCTGGTTTGATTGGTAGAAAGATTGTCAGTGTCCCAACCACTTTCTGCATCGCCCTCAAGGTAACTGGCCATATACATCTTCAGTTTGTCTTATGATTACTTCCTAAAGCTAGGGAGAGAATTGTCTCTCCAAACCTCTCAACTGTCCAGCCTTCCAGAACTCTCCAGAACCTTCCGGAATCCTTCTAATTCAGGAACACACAAAGGAAGGTTTTCCTGGTCTTACTGTATAACTCTTTCCTGTGTTGGCTTCTCTACAGCCCCAGCCTGAAGCTGGACTCCTACTGCAGACCACCCACAAACAAAGACAGAATCAAGATACTCTCATGCGTCACTCTATCAGGGTCCAGAAAATCTTATCACCAGTCACTTGAAAGGTACCCTGAATTATTGTGACTTACTAGAGACCTAGACTATTTTAGGATAACAAGAACCATTAATTAAAGGTAGGCTTCTGTGACAGAAGGTGGACATAGCACTCTGTCTCATCCTGCCAATACCGATAGATGATAATTCTATGGGAATAGACTCAGTCCATGGTCAGGATGCATGGTCCTTAGCTAAGAGGCCATAGGGGTAGAAACAGTTCTGAGAGCAAACATGGAGGGAACTAAGACACACAAGTCCAGTGGGTTAGCAGCAGAGGGGCATTCCAACTCAAGCATTTGTTACCCCTGGCTCCCTCTGCCTCCCCCAGCATGGATGATGTGTCTTGGGTAGGCTCAGCCTCGGCCCCTGAATGAGAGAGTTATTAAAGCCACAACTACACCTATAGTAGTTGCTTCTCTGAAAGGATCAAGCTCTTTGGCAGGCACCAGGTAGAAGTCATCTCTCAAGAGAAAGCAGGGGAAACAGCTCTCCAAGGCTGTCTGTTACCTGTGATGGAAAAACGCAGCTCCATCTATGGCCCACTACACTTAGATCCACAGCCAGTCACTTTCAGGCCACCCTGGTCTTCCTTCACTTCCTTGGATGAGCCACATAGCCCCCTCAACGAAAGGTTCTTGCCTTGAAATCCAACCCTTTTCTCTATTTGTGGTCTTCAGATCTCAGCTCAAAAGACAATTCTTCAAAGGTGCCTCCTTTATGTTATTTAAAGTCTTCCGGTGAGAAACAAAATACTGAGGTCCAGAGATAGTCTGCTGTCTCCTGCACATCCAAAACCTTGTCAGGGCCCTTTACACAAAAGTGTATGTTGTGTGCTCTGTATAGGAAGGAAGGGAGGGATCTTTCAGCCTGAATCTCTAAATGGGGATTAGATTTTGTGACCTGTCAATCATCTCAAGTAATGGACTCTTGAGTCTGGCTGGGCTTTCCCTGTATGTGTCCCACCAAAGCGTTAACTGTGCCAGTGCTGGGCTTAGCCTTCTCCTTCATTCTTTGTGGCTCATAACAGCACAGCTAGGCGCCAGGCTACCTCATCATGACTCTTCCTATATAACATATACTGTCTCCCTCTCACACTACTGGTCCTTGTCATTTCTTCAGCATTGTTGTTCCCCAAAGGCCACTCCCACAGCTTCACTCATGTGCAGTCCTGGCTGCTATAAATCTCAGCTTCCTGCTTGCAAGAGGCCAGGCAATCCGGATATCATGGGTAGGATTAATAAAGGGTGCCAGAATCTTTAAATTTTGTGCTATATTGTTATTTATTTTGTGTGCAGATGCATGCGCGTGTATGAGTATGCTATTACACGTGTGTAGAAGTCAGAGGACATTTTTCCAAAGTTAGTTCTTTCCTTCCACTGTGTGAGTCCTAGGGATTCTTCTCAGATCATCTTGTTTGGTGGCAGGAACATTTTCACACTGAGACAGTTTGCTGACCTAGAAGTAACATTTTAGTATTGTCATTTTTCACTCAGAAACTCAGGGGGAGGGGGAAGCAGATCTTTGCTGGAGGCTTGTGCAGTACACACAGCAGAGGATACCATCCTGTTTACCTCCAAATGTCTCTAGAAGAAGGTCTTTGTTACTCAGAAGAGGCATGAATTAAAACAGCCAAGCAATACTTAATGAACAGCTTTTAGCTGTTCTAAGGCTTGCCCATTGTACAACTTCTACATGAGCCCACACTCCTGAGCTACACCTTTAGGGGCAAGTGCTACTGTTGAGCAGGTAGCTCAGATCTGAAACCAAGTCTTTCATTGACAACAGGGCAAAAAATCTGTGCCTCCTAATTCCCCCTGTATAGAGGCCTTCCTGTGTAGTATGGCACTCCTTGCCAGGTCCACTTGGACCCCTCCATCTGCCTTCAAACCCCTCTGATCACTTTACCCTCCAGGCCTTCCAAAGTACTTGCTTTTCTTACAGTTTTAAAGAAGCTGAAATACAGCTGAGCCTCATATCACGGGCTTGTAATGGAAGCTACTTGGGAAGCTGAGGTAGGGAGATTGCCAGTTCAAGGTCTAAAAAACTGAAATCTAGACTATCCAGCACAATTTAGTGAGACCTTGTATCAAAATAAAAATTGAAAAGGCTGGAGATACAGCTCAGCAATAAAAGACTTACTGAGCATGCATAAAACTCCAGGTTCACTGCTTAGGACTTCAGATAATACCAGCAGTAAATGGGAATATAAAGTAGGAGTTTGCCAGTCATAAGTGGAAAACAACCAAGGCATGAATGCTACTGACCTCCTCAATCCAGCCTGTAACCAAGACCTACAAGCCCTTGTTAGCGTCAGTCTCTCCTTCCATATCACAACCTGTTATTCGTTATCATGGGATATTACAGACCTATTATGCACATTATTGTCTCCCTTACTCAACTCTGATCTCAAGACTAAGAAATAATAAATCCTGCTGTATGCTTTTAGAACCCAGTACAGTGACTGGTAACTAAAACCTGGATGGATATCTGGATGGGTGTATGGATATGAATGGATAAATGGATGGATGAATGGTTGAATGGATGAGCGGATATATGGATAAATGGGTGAAGGGGATGGATGACAGTGGGGTAGATGACAGATAGATGGATGAATGAGTGCATAGAAAGATGGATGGCTGGATGGGTTGATAGGCAAGTGAGTGAATGGATGGATGATGAATGGTTAGATGGATGAATGGATGGAAGTTTTCCTGGCTTAATTATCATAAGATAAAAAATGAAACCATTTGCAGTTCTCATGGAAGGCAGGTCAGGAATGCCACCCTGACGGGCACCTTGTGATTGATGGTGTCACCATTGATCTTGATAATCAAGACAGGATCACCAGCCTTTGGCAGAAACCCACATTTTGTTACCTGCACAGTTCTTGTCTATGGGAAAGCAGTTCCTAGAATGTCCTGTGTACCAGAGTTCCTTTCCTGCATTCCCTTTGGAGCTTTGGGGTGGTTCGTCTGCCTCATTCCAGCTTCTTGAAGGTGTCATGGTTTCTGAGAGTGATTTTATAGCACTTGAGTCCACAGTGCTTCTTGGGTCCAGCTGAGACTCAGTTTGCCCTGCCATGAGCACAAGGGCTAGCCAACACAGAGTCCATTGCAGCACCCTCTAAGGACAGTGAATAAACAAAGCAGCCATAAACTGCAGTTGCAGGTGGATTAAGGAAGCTGTGGAATATGGCAGCCCTACACACTCTGCCTCACTAATTATGTGCTCCCCACCTCCATGCAGAACTTGGTAGGACAAGAGAATTCACTTTTCTTGGCTTTCTTTAATGTCGTCCCTGCAGACATTTTGATACAAAAACTAAAAATCAAAGATGATACTCTACTTCAGATCTTTTTGAAAGGAGGAAGGTTATAAGTGAAAAATTCCACCCTGTGTAAGTGCACATAGCTACAGGGATTTTATATTCTTTCCATTTGGGAATAAACTCCAATTTCCCATCATTGAAGTTCAGATATCTAAAGCCATCTTATTTCAGAAATTTTAGATTTTCTGTTTGTATGTTGTGGTGCATGGGCAGGTGGTGTGTGTGTGTGTGTGTGTGTGTGTGTGTGCGCGCGCGCGCACACACACACACACACACACACACACACACACATGAGAGAAAGAAGAGTGTTTGTGCCCTTGCAGGCCAGAAGAGACGAGGATCGTGGATGCCCTGGAGCTGGGGTTGCAGGCCATTGGGCACTAGAAACCAAACTTGGGTCTTCTCCATTCCCATCTGATGTCTTAACAAGGATTAGAGAGTGAACGCAGGTCCTCATGCTATAGGACAAGTACTTTACTGACAGCTATCAGTCACCCTAGCCAATGTTTTTCAAAATAATATTAATTGGGATGATAATAATAATAATACAAAGCAATTCCTGAATATTCTCTGTCATATAAAACAATTTCTTGAAAACAATTTTTTATTGAGAAACTACTTTGTGACTTTTCTCCCTGGCTTCTCATTTCCCAATTAGATAACTCAAATGATTCTTGGGCTTTGGATCAGTGAGTTTTATACTCTTCAAAGCCCATTTCCCAGTTTTTCTATCTTGGGGTTGGAGCCGAAGCCTCTGTTTTCTATGGTGATGAGTAGTGAGCAGGTTTTCTATCTCGCACCCACCCACACCCACGCCCTTTTTGGAGTACAGTACCGCAGAGTGTACCTCATTTCCATAATAGCACCGCTGCTCCCGAGTGCTGTATGGCACACACATTTATTTTTTACTATCCATTTTTTTCTGATTCTAAAAGTAAGATATGTTCATTTTAGACAATTTGCAAAGTACAGCAGAGCACACAGGAAAAATAAATACCACCCACAGCCATACCCTATGACAACAAGAGACCACCTCCAACCCTTTGCCTTGGTCTCTACTAACACAAGGTCAAAGCTGAGTTTTGCATCCTGTTCACTACCCATTCTGTCTTTTGTTGAGCATGTTCTCATGTTATTAATCAAGTGAACCCTGAAGACGCATGTTCTCATGTTATTAATCAAGTGAACTCTGAAGACTGGATATAAGTTATGTGCATTTAATTGTTCCCCTACTAACAAATGTTTCTTTTCTGACTTTTGTGAATAGGCATTGTTCATTGTTGTAAACCCACATTGTCTCCAGCCCTGCACTTTAAAAGTGATGCCTGTTGTGCATATGGTATGGCATTTAGGTCTTTCATGTACATTTTGCACACAAATTCACCACATGTATTCAACACTTAAGGTTTCTTTCTTTAGAAATCAAATTTGTGCTTAGTAATTTGCTACAAACTTCCAGGAACTTCCCACATATAATTCTGCCCAGTGCTCAAAGGCACCCTACAATGGGGATACTGGAAGTCCAGTTTTGAAGTTGAGAAAATTGAGTCCAAGTCTCCTGAAGAGAATGCCTGAAGTCATAGGGCAAGGGTCAGTAAAGTTAGAACCAGATGCCTTTCCACCTGTACCCAGAGCTCAAGTGTTTGATGTTACTTTTTCTTGGAAAATGAGAAATGGAAGTACCAGCATCCTGTGATAGAACAGAAAAGCACTAGGTTTCATTTTGTTTGGGTCACTACCACCCTCCACCTCCACCTCCACCTCCACCACCTCCACTACCTCCACCACCACCTCCACCACCACCACCTCCACCATCACCTCCACCATCTGCACCACCTCCACCTCCACCACCTCCACCTCCACCACCTCCACCTCTACCACTTTGAAAGCAGTTTAGAAGGGACTGACTGGGGAGATAATTCAATTAGTAAAGTACTTTCTAGGCAAGCAGAAGTCACATAAAGAGAAAGAAAGAAAAAACAAAGAAAGAAGAGAGAGAGCATCAGGTTGCACATTTGCAGTCCCAGCACTGGCCAGCCAGCCTAGCCCAGTTGGCAAACTCCAGGTCCCAATGAGAACCTGTCTGAAAAAGAAGGTGATGACACCTGAAAAGTCACAGCAGATGTTGTCCTCTGGCCTCCATGTGCATATGTATGTGTTTGTGCTCATGTGCAGAGATTAGTAATGGACCAATAGTCATCTGGTCTGATAGAGGATTGGCCCTGCTACTGTAGATCTGAGTGATGTTTCATAGTTTGGGGTGGTTTTTGGCACATTCTGCTCAAGGCTGAAAGGCACCACCGGTTGCAGCCCTACCCCGCCCACATGCAATGCTCCTACACTCAGGCTTTCCCAGTTCTGTTACTGAGAAGAAGAGTGCTTCTGAGCACAGAACCTGATGACAACCCAGTTAACAAGTTGTCTTGGGCTTGGTTGCCAAGGCACCAAGAAAGAGACGGCCTCTATTCAGGAGCAGTTTAGACTGGAGACATGTGCAGAACTCTGGGACCATCTTATAAAGCCTATTCAGTTCAATCTACCTAGGGAGATAAACAGGAAGACATATCTGCCTGGGGCATCTCATCAGGCCAGTGGATGCTGGCCAGGAGCAAAGTGAGAGCCTACCAACCTACCTCACTGCTTCTTGAGGTGACAGCTCAAGGAAGGGCAGTCATATTAGTGTCCCTAATATACTCCCACTGTTGGGACACTTCCCAACATGGGAAAATTGCCTTTCCCAGAACACCTTCATATATGTCACATAGAAGAATTCTAAAATAATCACTTGA
This sequence comes from Sigmodon hispidus, assembly GCA_004025045.1. Classification (NCBI taxonomy): domain Eukaryota; kingdom Metazoa; phylum Chordata; class Mammalia; order Rodentia; family Cricetidae; genus Sigmodon; species Sigmodon hispidus. The sequence goes on along the minus strand of PVIH01009184.1, from coordinate 30,021 downwards.
GGTAAGGTAGGGTAAAGACACTCCTCATAATTCCTCAAAGAACAGGCTAGATTCACTGTGACTTTTCTGTGAGCTGCTGTCCACAGTACACTAGGGTGGTAGCTCTGGCATGCTGTGTGAGGCATACCACCAAGCCTTTTGCATTCATATGAGGTGCCCTTTCTGAAGGTCACCTAATATGCCACCCCAGGGCCATCCCCATAGGGTGCTTTTGCCATCTCTGGAGAAATAACAGCTGGTATTTAAAAGGCTTGTCACAGGAGCCCTGTGCCTGTGGGCTGGCTACCCTTTCTGAGGGGCTAGTGAGAATCATGGCACTACCACTCAGGAAGAGAACAAAATCAAACAAATTCATAGCTGCCCCCATACTTAAGGTACCGCATTCCATAGCAATGAATAACTACTGGATTTATCTCCCATAGCAGCAGATCTGTGCCCTTGACAGAAAACTTACACTGCACAGCTCTGAAATTCACATGGCCTTACTTTATTTCAGGATCGATCCCCTCCATCTTGTGTGTGTTTCTGTAACACTCTACATCTCTCTTCTGAGGCTAGAAGCCTTGATTGAAATGATGGAATCTTCCAGGAGGCAGGAGCTGCTGGATCCTCCGAGGCTCAGTCAAGATTCTTCCCCAGAGTATGTGTGATGCTAGCAAACACTTACTGGTCCTGTAATTTTCCTTACACAGAGCCCTAAGGGAGGCAGGGTCATCAGGACTATGACTGTCCTCGATGATAAGAAAAGATTCTTTTCCACGGTCAGAATCCTGTTTCTGGCTCCAGCAGCTGCCAGCTTCTCTACTTCTGATGTCCTTTCTACAGGTTAAGTGGCTTCTCTCTGCTGCTCTTTCTGTCTCCTGTGTTCTTTTGGTGCAGAGCAAAGAGAGGAGAAAGATAGATACCAGGAGCAAACCATTCATGGAGGATGTCTGTCTTCTATTTCCTGAATGGTTCTCAGAGGCAAAAAACAGGAATTTTTTCCCCCTTTGATCTGTGGAAGATCTCTTAGGAGTGATAGAATGCCAGACATATCTATTGATAAGAAGTAGAATAAAGGACCAGGACACTATGAAGCCCAGGTGGACCTGGCCTCCCTGCTCACACCAGCTCAGACCAGCTCACCTGACTGTTGGCCCTGAAGGGGTGAGTAGGCCACCTGGGAAACAACCTTCCTGTCACCAGCCTGCATTTGGGTTCAGCATCAATTGATGGTAGGTTCTAAGATATAAGTGGAACTTTCAGATAAAGTCAAATAGCTACAAGATGCCAGGGTATCTTTGTAAAAAAAAAGCAAACAAACAAACAAACAAAAACTAACATGAAAATGCCTTTTTAAAACTTTTTTCATGTAACTAAAAACTTCTGACAATGTCTGACTATATACATGTGCGTACACACATACATATACCATACATGTACACATGTTCACACATGAAGGCTCTAAGACAGAGTAGTGGTGGAATCGTAAATGGCCCACAAGTCAGCTGACTGCAGAAATCTAGTAGTAAAGCCTATGAGGAAACACATGGGTAGCTTTACATTCAAAATCTAATCCAGATTGACCTTAGTCACATACTAAGGTGTTGAAGTGTTTCAATGAATAAAACGATTTTTAACAAAAATTTATGTTCACTTTCAGTTTTAAAAACATTACTAAGCAGTGTGAATAGAAGGATATTTTACAGAAAGTTAGAGTAAACACCTTGACTATTAAGTAATATGTTACATGTAAGAAATGCAAAGATACCCGTTTCTGGCTCCTGAAGGGTTAGAGTCTGTAACTTAATGAAGAAATAAATGGAACAAGGGTTAAAAATGAGAGAAATTTTTGTTTTTTTGAAACCCATATGGCAATCTACCTTAGAAAATCCCAGACAATCTACATAATTAGAAGCATTCCATGCATCTGGGAATTTTGACAGAGACTAGTTTAGTAACATTCTTAAGAACTCCCGACTGCTAAATAGAAAATGAAGTTTGAAGGATTCCATTAACTAAAAGGTGAGAAACAGCAATAAATCTAATAGCAAAGAAATGAGAATGTGGGGGAGCTGTTAACTTTTCATTGAAAGAAAGAATATTTAAATTAAAATGAATTAATACTGCAAATGGGGGGTAATTTTCCCCAAATTAGCATGTTACTTCAGTACAATTTCAATTAAGATATTCACAAACTTGATCCAGAAACCCATTCGGAACACCAAAAACCAAAGACAAGTGAGCATGGTGGTACATGGGGCAGGATAGCCTGGAGACACTGACTCACAAGAACAAAAGCCAACTGAACGGGAAGAGTGAACGGGTGTGGCTCAGGTGTGAAGTGTTTGCAGCCATGGAGCCCCGTTCAGCATGGATGGTTGTTCTGGGCACACCTGTGGTCTCTGCATTGATGAGGTAGAGGCAGGGGGATTATTAAGAGCTCAAGGCCAGTTTGGACTATGTAAAACCTGTGCAGGGGGAGCAAAACCAACCAAAAAAAACCTGAGTGTAACCTGTGATACTTGGATTCTGTCCTTGGGCTTCCAGGTTCATCCCCAGGAGTGGCACTGTCAGTCAGTTCAAGGGGAGCCAGCTCTGAATGCCCTGCTTGGGATGCCTGGTTTTTCTTTCTTTCTTTTTTTCCATACAGGGAACTATCTATAAATTTAGATAGCTTTCTCAAATGTGACATAAAAATAAATTTCCAGATGGATCCAAGACTAAATGTAAGACATTTTAAAATGTTTAGGAGGAAAATGTACATGTCTTTATGACCTCAGGGAAGGGAACTTGTCTTAAAGGAGACCCCCAAAAGCACTAATGATTGAAGGCAGTCTGATGTGTGTAGTGGGAACGGAATCGAAAGAGTGGGAGAGGGTGTTTCCAATATTTAACAAGGAACCTATTGAGACTCCTAAGGGATTCTAGAAGTCAATCTGGACCACCGAGAAGCTGAGCCTGGTTAAAAAAAAAAAAAAAAAAAGCAACATCCACAGGCAACACCTTAGCTAAAAGGTTGTCTGTCTGCAGCAGTCTGTCGTCTTACCAGGGAGCAGTAGGCTGTACCCTAACCCAGCATCCCACCTTCCTCTGTTAAGGTTTCTGTTCCATTCTCTCCAGGGAACAAAGGCACCATGGTGCCCTTTGTGATATCTGCCACTCCAGTTCCAGGATGTCTGATGTCCTCTTCTGGTCTCTGAAGACACCAGGCATGCATCTGGTACACATACACACACACATATGCAAAATACTGTAGAGAAAAAGCTAAGGGTTCCTCAACAACAAACAGGACACCTGAGATTCTTGTTCCTAGCACACTGTGAGGTTACTCACCCTGTGTCTCATGGGGAACCTGGTCTGTATATGAAATAAAAGGCTCCTCCTACAGGCTTTCTAATGGAGAATGCTCTTGTGTGCTTGTGCTGTGTGCTGCTGTGACAGACAAGGTTGAAGACCCTGAACTCACCAGAAGGCCACTTTTCCCAGCGAAGCCTGGGATGTCTGGCTAAGGCCACCCCTGTGCCCACAGCTCATCTTTCTGGGGAGATTAGAATCCTACATCCCACCTGCTGGGGTTTAGTCTATTTTGTATTCATCAACTGAGAGTGAGCAAAACATTGCCCTCTGGGCCTTCCTTCCATTTCCCATTTGCTCCCTGAAGAGTTCATCTGAGATAGTATGGCCCCTAGTAGACCGTTACTTCTCTTAAAAGCAACTCCTAGGCCAGTGTCTGATGTCCGGGTGACTAGTTAATGAACTCCAATCAAGCTGTCTACAAACTCATGACCTGTAAGGGTCCACACACCCTCCTCGGTAACACATGGGGGATGGCAGAAAGGTAGAGATGAAAGTCAGCCAGCAGGCATGTGCAGTGGGAATGTTTGAGGAGAAGGAGGAGGAGGAAAGACATGTTCGGTGCTCCTGAGTACCCAGGAGAGGGCTGTGCACAGCAGAGCAGGCCCCATGGCTCTGTGCCCAATGTACAAGTAGCTAGATAGCCCTGCTAAAGGCCACTTTTCCTCCTCTTCTACCTCTTCCTCCTCCCTCCCCCTCCCGCTCTTACTCCTTTTTTTTCTTTTTTGAGATAGGTCTCACCACAGAGCCCAGGCTGGTGTCTAGTTTAAGTTTCTCCTATTTCAACCTTCAAGTACTAGGTATACAGGCATGAACCACTATGCTTGGCATGATCCTCCCCATGACCCCTGCACACTCTTCTCCTGGTTAGAGTGACCTGGACAAGCTGAGCCCCTTCTGAGGACAGAGACCTTGTTACTCAAAGTTCCTCCCTGTCACCTTCCTATTGACCAGGACAGAGTCTCCCAGGAGCACCAGTCTGTGACCTTTTCTTGCCCTGCAGCCAACACAGGAAATCCCCATACTGTCTTCAAAGAGTGTCATTCTGAATGGCAGACTGCAGTTCCCTCTAGCATGGCTGCAGTCTCTACTTTAGTTGCTGGCTTTTCACTGATGTCTCTGAGGCCCAGTGACATCGGTGCTTTCCCTCCTTGTTTCCAAGCTAACACTGGAAGTTTCTAGATAGTCTTCCTAAGGAACCTAAGCATGCTTTGCATACAGTCTTTTCTGTGAGGACTCTCCCGCATACCTTCCTGAGCAACTTGGGTCACTTTCTCAAGGTGAAGTTCAGCTATGACACCTGTAAAAACATGGGGCACCTTGGTTCTCTCCACATTTTAAATTGACATTGGTCACTGTAACAGCCACCCACAGCATGGACACTGCTGTGCTTAGCACTGGATAGACTTTAATCAATGAAATGTCCCCGTTCCGTTTGTTAATGATATACAATTTGAGGCCTTAATACAAAACAGCGAAAGCAATATTTAGACAAGCACAACGGCTCACACCTCAGTTCAGGGAGGTTAAAGCAGGAGAATTTATTTAAAATTAAGGTCAGCTTACCCTATGGACAAAGTTATATACAAGATCTTGTCCCAAAACAACAATGACCAAATGAAATTTTAACCTCTCAAGCAGATAAATTATTTGGATATCTCAACTTTTAACAATTGAATTTTTCATTTTTGTTTTTGCTTTCAAATAAAATCATATTTTCAAAAAGTACAGAAGGTGAGGTCTGTGTCCTACTTAAAGCCAATCCTATTAACTCATTGTCTGCTGGGTAGAATGAAATGCCAGCCTGGAAGTCACTCCCCGCCCCCAAGAGGGGACCTTCTTCAGGACTTAGTAGTATTTAGTTCCTATTCACACTTGGTGTGCTCATCCACCCCACCTGCACAGGCTAACCAACTTCTCCTCCTCAGCCTTCTGCAGTTTGCTCAGACCTACAGTAGAGCACTCTGAAGTGACATCCCATCCTCTTTCCTCCTTGCTGACACAGTGAGATCAGGAACCTTTACCTTCATCTGTGTTTCTAGCAGAAGGAAAGTTCTGTAGAGCCAGGCTTATCTGTAACTCAGACCACTGAGCATTCAGACTTAAACTTTGACCTCCATGGTTGCCACTCACTTCTTGGTCCTATGGTGGGGTCACTGCTGGACCTCTGACCTCCATGGTGGTTACTCACTCCTTGGTCCTATGGTGGGGTCACTGCTGGACCTCTGACCTCCATGGTGGTTACTCACTCCTTGGTCCTATGATGGAGTCACTGCTGGACCTCTGACCTCCATGGTGGTTACTCACTCCTTGGTCCTATGGTGGGGTCACTGCTGGACCTCTGACCTCCATGGTGGTTACTCACTCCTTAGTCCTATGGTGGATTCACTGCTGGACCTCTGACCTCCATTGTGGTTACTCACTCCTTGGTCCTATGGTGGGGTCACTGCTGGACCTCTGACCTCCATGGTGGTTACTCACTCCTTGGTCCTATGGTGGATTCACTACTGGACCTCTGACCTCCTTGGTGGTTACTCACTCCTTGGTCCTATGGTGGATTCACTACTGGACCTCTGACCTCCATGGTGGTTACTCACTTCTTGGTCGTATGGTGGGGTCACTGCTATTCTACTTCCTACTGACACTGGTGTTGGAGTGGAGCTGGGAGGAGGTCTCAGACACTTTTCGAGTCTCCGCCTGATGCAGGTGAAAATGGAGTTAGGTAACATTTTTGTCAAACTTTGGGTTGGATTTGCATTATTGAAGTTAATTATATATTAACTTTTATTCTCTATTTTTAAGATTTGAACTTGAAGGTGTTCCCCATGCTACTCAGAACTTAATTTGAATGAAATTGAAAACCGCACAGATTCTGTACAATTCTTATTGACTATTTGCAAGTTGGGTTATACTGAGATATTATGACCTTTTTTGATGTCCTAATTGATATAACCATTTTAGGGGAACATTGGAATCCTGTGTTATTACCACTAACACTGTGCTACTTATAATTATATATTTCTTTTTAAATATTTTTTATGAGCATTGGTGTTTTGTCTGCGTGAGTGTCAGTGTGAAAGTACCAGATTCCCTGAAACTGAAGTTACACACCGTTGTGAGCTGCCATGTGGGTGCCGGGAATAGAACCCATATCCTCTGGAAGAGCAGTCAATGCTCTTAACCATTTAGCCTCTTTCCAGCCCCTTTATGTAAGCATAACAGAAAATGAACCCCTAAAGCTTGTTTGTTTAACCATCTTGTAGATAACCCCCCACCAAATAATAGGAAGTGCTTCATTCCTTGGTTCCCCTTCACCCATGCTGAGGTCCCCAGTCCCAGATGCCCTGAGTCCTGTGAGAAAGACTTCAAGCCCATGGTAGAATGTGGTCCTGCTGGTGACTTTGATACTTCACTTATCTGTCTGGGGGTTTCCAAGGTAATGGCTGATAAACCCTACATGCCAGTGGAACATGTGAGTGTTTCGGACTCTTGGAGCCTCTCTCTGTTTCCAAAACTTCACAGGTAGCAAGTTATCATCAGCCATGTTGTACTGAACACATTTCTCTCTTAGCCATTTAAACAGATGAGAACCCACCATGGTGCAGGAAAGTTATCTATCCTCAGACAACCAATGACGGACCTGTTGTACACCTGATAGAGCATGCATGTCTCTAGAATAGGATAACTGCTTCTTTTTTTTTTTTTAACTGTTGGGATAATGTACTTTCAAACAAACAAATAACAATAACAACAAAAAAACAGGCAACTACTTCATTAGCCAGCCATCATTAATCTAGAGACACTGGATGAAAAACAAAACAAAACACCAAAAGGCCTCTGTTGATGCAAGAGTGAGGTGATCTTTCTCTAAGCCTTGTGAACTACATGGTGTCAACTTGAATTACTTTCTTCAGAAGTCTGGGATGTGAGATATCCTATTTGATGTCTATTGTTAGCTCTGTATGATAGACTAAAGAACCCTCTGAAGGGACACGATGTCACCAGCATCATTCTGTCAGAGAAAAGGACTGAGCACAAGGTGCTGGGAAGACCCATTATTAATATTCTTTTCTGTTTCAAATACCTCCTTTCTTTATATGCATATATTCTGACTTATTATATTAAGCAGTACATATATTTGCAGTGTGCCGCATGCATGTATGCATATGTACACATGAGAGGATTGTGTGTGTGCACACTTGTGTGCATTTATGTGAAGGTTAGAGGTCAATGTTAGGTATCTCCAGTTACTGTCCACCTTACTTTTTTGAGACAGGGTCCCTCAGTGAACCTGGAGCTCAGGTTCAGTAATACTAGGTGGCTAGCAAGAACTCAGGGTTCTATTTCTGCCTCCTCAGCATTAGAATTAATAGCCATCAATCCCATGCAGCTTTTTACATGGGATTGGAGATCCAACCTCCATGCACATAAGGCAAGCACCTGACCACCTGAGTTCTCTCTCTCTCTCTCTCTCTCTCTCTCTCTCTCTCTCTCTCTCTTTCTCGTTTGTAAAGTTGGTAATTTCTTAGCTCTTAAGACTTGAAAAAGCCAGCCTTCCATACACCTCTTTTTAAATCTAAATGCCCAGCAAACCTTCAGCTGAACAGTGATTACACATGAGCCACCATTCTGATAGACGAAGCTGTATCCCCAGTAAGAAGGACTGCTTCCACGTATACCACAATTCCATGCCCTGTGTTCCCAGTAACAAAGTCACACAGAGGTAAGGGCTTGGAAGGTCATAGACTTGATCTGAACCGGAAGTCATCCCAGCCGCACAGGGCCTTGGGCTCCTGGGCTGAACACTAACCAGTTGCTCCAAATATTGACCTAGTTCTTCCAACTTCAAGTGCTCTATCAAAGGAGTTCTGATTGCTTCAGAAAAACCTGTTCCTCCACCCCCGCCCCAGACACAGGCATTAGATAACACTGACATGTGAGGTACAGTGCCATGAGTATCCGTAAATTCCAGTAAAACCAGCAAAAACCAAATTCTCCTGCTGAGGAGTAAAATACAAAGGTGCTTAGCAATTGCTTCCACTTTGGCAGGACAGGATTAATGGTTACTAACCAAGGACAGACAAAGCAGGATGCTAGCTCTGAGCAATTCCATGGGAGTCACTGACAGCCCCCGCCACCAACTGCAGCAGGCTCATCAGGATGCAAGCAATATGATTATATGGATAGGCCTGACAATTGCTATTTTTAAGTCAATCATAGTCTTAGATTTTTAACACCTTATTTGTTCTTATTGGTTTCAAGTTGCTGTGTGATACAGCACCATACCTCAAAAGCCAGAGTGTGACTGATTATTTGCTGATCTCTTAGCAGCAAAACCCTCTCCAGGCCAGGGAGATGGAGCCACAGTTAAAGCACCATTGCCAGTGAGGTAAGCGTGGGTCTGGAGTTCAGAATCCCAGAATCCCATGTAAACACTAGCTGGGTGTGGTGGCCTGTAAATACATCCTTAGATGGTAAAGTCAAGGTGTCTTAGTTATGTTTCTATTGCTGTGATAAAACACCAACCAAAGCAATTTGGGGAGGAAAGTATTCTTTGGCTTGAATATGTCCTCTCATAGTTCTCTGAGGGAGGGCAAGGCAGGAACTGAAACAGAAGCCATGGAGGAATGCTGTTGACTGGCTTGCTCCTCCACGCTTGCTCAGTTTGTTCCTTACTCACTCTAGGACCTCCAGCCCAGGATTACCACTACCCTGGTGTGCTGGGCCCTCCCCCATCAATTATTAATGAAGAGAATGTCTCATAGGCTTGCATACAGGCTCATCCTATGAAGGAATTTTCTCAATTGAGGCTCACTCATTTCAGATGACTCTAGCTTGTGTCTAGTTGACAATAAAATTGGCCATATGAGCAAGCTCTGTGTGGGCTTGGTAGAGAGACCCAACTTCAAAATATAAGGTAGAAAAGTTAACAAGGATATTTCTAGAGATTCACCTTGTTCCTCCACACATGAAAAATGAGGGAGAGGTACTTTATCCAGGGGAAGACATAGGAGCTAGAAGACCTTGTTGAATTCATCTAACCATTTAAAAGTATCATTAGCACCCACATTTCTTACAAATTATTCAGGTAGTAGCATTCACATGTTTGTACAGAGTCAAAGATTTCAGTTCATCCTAGCATCAAGGCTCTAGATTGGAAGGGTAGACTCTCAGAAGTCCCCAGAGTTGACATGGTGACCAACAAGGCTTGTGATGGAGGAGGAGCAAGGAACCAAGCCAACACAGAAGCAATTCTATGCCTTTGGGACTGCACTGGGATAAGCATACTCTGCTTTCTGGGTCATTCCAATCCTATCAGTCTTCTCTAGTGACTGAATCTTCCTTCTATCACTAATCAATTCACAACAGCCCAAGAGGTCTTTAGTGAATGGTCATTTCAGCTCTTTGTAAATATTTCTGAATGGGACTGTTCTCTCTATGAATAATCCAGATGAACAAAGGGTTCAGTGTAGCAGGCTTTGTTGATATGTCTACCAAGTTCTTTGAACCAGTTTTCTTCAAATAATCCATTCTTGTATTTATGAGCAGGGCTGATGGTTGACATCTGACAACTTCAGGTTTTTGCAATCCATTTCTCTAGCAGGGACCCTGGGTGTGGGGCCCATAAGTTGTAGATAAGGAAATTCCCTCTGGTTTTAAATGAGGAGACAGTTCTGTCCTAGTTGGGGGCTACCGAGGTGTGAAGAAGTGAATTGCTGCTTGAGATGGTGAAGGGAAATAAGAGGTTGTATCTCCGTGATTCATGCTGTCTCTGCGTACAGCTAGGGAGTGACAGCATGCCATCTACTTATCATCTCAAGGCCAACCTTCCTATACAAGGTCCTGTTCCACTGCGCGGCAGTAGTGGGATTTCAAAGTGCCTTGATGAAGGGTTGTGTTAGTGAAGGACTAGTTGAAAGTTTCCAAGAGTCAGCCTCTGAATGCTGAGCAATGTCTGATCAAAGCATTTGTCTTCCCAAGTGAAGGATTACCCTCCCATCACAGAGCCAATGTCTTTCTTCAGTAGTACAAGATGCATGTGGTTATGTGAAGTCTATTCCACATCTGCATGTCAGTTGATTGCTTTTCTGTAGGCAGAGCTGTCAAATGTGATCAGAGCTTCTTCCATGGGGCTCTCTCCTTAGTAGATAAGAACCTTTGTAAGGATTAAACCCCACAGCCTCCTTTGCAGGAGCTCTCTAAGGTCATTGCTTGTCTTAGGACAATATAGACTGGGACTCAGGGATATTAGGGTCATTCCCATAACAGGTTGACTTAGGGGTGAAATTTTATTTATTATTTTGACCTGCTTGTACCTTTGTATAAAATCCTTTAAAATCAGCATAAATGAGCAGATACATCTTTGTTTCTTTTCTTTGACATGGGTATTTTTACACGCCTTTATATAATGGTTCCTTTGGCTCATGCAAGAAAGATTGCTTCTATTTCTAAAGGAATTTTATCTTCAAATTCATTAGAGAACTCTTGGTCCTGGTATTTCAAGGATAGCTTAATGGTCAAGAGCTGAAATGCTTCATCCAATTTGAAAAGTCATCTTCAGTTCTAGTCAGAGGTTTTAAGCTGAGACTCACAGAGGCAAATACAGGGAGCAATGGCCAAGGAGTGACTGTTGTCTGGTGTGTGACTTTCCCTGTTTGGACAAATTGTCCCATAGAAGCAACTTAAGAAAGGAAGCCGTTATTTTGGCTCACCGTTTGAAGGTAGCATCCACCATGATGACAGAAAGAAAAGAGAGACAAATGCTAGTGTTCACCTTGCTTTCTACTTTTTATTCATCAGGGACCCCAGACGGTAGCATGGTACCACCCACATTCAGAATGGGTCTTCCTTTCCCAGAGGAAACACCCTCACAGACACACTCAGGGGTGTGTTTCCATGGTGATTCTAAATCTAGTCAAGTTAAAAGATTAACCGCCACACATGGTGTGATGAGGAGCACCGAGTGTAAAGAAGTGTGAGCAGAGAGCACTTGGCAGAGGCACCAGCACCCTCTGAGCATCTGTACACTTCTGTGGCATCCAAGTAGCTTCCCGTCAGAGGACAGTTTGTCAGTGTTAGCTGCTGCAAAGCAGTATTCTGAGCAGAAAGCCATGTGTGTCCATTTGTTCAAAGAGCACAGTGCTCCCACTCTGTAATGAGTGAGTGGAATGTGAGGAGCCCACTGTCCAGTCTGTGTAGTGCAATGCCAGGGCCTCAGCTGACTTAGACATGCTGTACTACAGCCCTCACACAACTGTCCTCCCAGCTGGCCTCTCCCCATGCTGAACACAATGCTGGCACCTGGGATCTTAATGCATTTTTGTTGAATTGAAATGGGTCCTTCTTCCCTGGGCCTTACGTGCTTGCCACAGAACACAAGAACATTACAAATGGTTTCCTATTGAGCCATGGTGAATCCGACAGTGGGAGACCTCAGACATCTCCAGCACTGATGTGGCTGCTTGCCTGCCCTTCCAGGCTGCACAACTGGCCTGTTGCTAACACAAAACACAGAGTCTGGTGTAGTGTTCTCCAATACACCCTCGCTGTCATGCACAGCTGTTGGAGCAGCAAAGCCCCACACCTGCCACTAGAAAACTGAGTTTAGTCTCAAACTTTAAGTCTGTTTTCTGTTTCCACTCAGACTCTGAAGCATGAAAGGCATAAAATCAGCTTCAACTTCACAGCACTATTAAAACGGATTATGGGCATAGCATAGAGATCCTTGGACACTAGTACTGCAGTGTTCAACATAAGTTACAGATCAGACCTCGGTGCCCAACATCAGAGGAGTGGATTTTAAAGAAGTGTATATATACAATGGTGTTTTCTCAGCCATTAAGAAGAAGGAAGTTACTTTGTTTGCAAGAAAATGAACACAAATAGAAATAACTGTATGAAGTGAATTAAGCTAGTTTCGGAAATACAAATATTATGTTTTCTCTCCTTTGTGGCACCTAGATATATGGTTATATAAAGTTGTGTGTGTGTGAGTTGGCTGTGAAGTGGGGAAATGAAGGGATCTAACGGGAGGGGAGGGGAAGCAGGCAGGAAGAGACGGGCCATGTATATCTGTGTGACTGTCCGTATAAAACACAGGGGCGTGTAAAAGGAAAGATGGTTGGTGTGTTTGCTCTCTCTGTGTGTGTGTGTGTGTGTGTGTGTGTGTGTGTTCTTTATTGCTTTCTAGATTCTTTCTTCCCTGAAGGGATAAGGGGAAAACTGTAGGCTTGAGAAGGGTCAGTGAAAACAGCCCAGTTAGAGTGCGCTCCAGGAGCGGGCTTCCCTGTCTGCCCCTTGGACATTCCCACCTGCAGAGCAAAGTCTGTCCCAGATGCTCTGGGGACAGGCGACCCTGGGGGCTAGAATCCCATACTCCTGCGTGACTGAGAGTCTCTGTCACCCTAGCTCAGCACCTTACAGGGACAGGGACCAGCCTGGCACTTCTGGATGCAGAGTAGTGCACTGAGCCACTTCCACCCTCCCCAGATGCACGTGCAGTGCAGGTCTGCGCAGGTCTTGACTTCTCAGAGGTGGAGACGTGTGCCTGTCCTTCTCTCCCATCTAGACACATGACCAACTTCGAAGCCAGGGCTCCCCTACCCAAGGGCCACCCTTCCAGTCCTTATGCTTTGCACCCAGTATACTTTTTTTCAAGAAACACTCCCTCCCTATATGAGAAGCCAGCCTACCCTCACTGTCTCACCAGGACAGTGTCACCTGCTTACTGCATTTTGCCACATAAAGGACTTTTGACACCACCACTCTCTGGGATCTATCTCTCCATTAAGGATGACTTAGTGTCCAGGTATGGCCAAATATGACAGTTTAATGGAAGAAAGGTGATCACGGCAGCTGGGACCCTTCACACCCAAGGGCACTGGTAAACAGAACAGGAGTCAGCCCAGGACCCCAGCCCATCATATGGTATCATCCCTATTCAGGACAAAAGTCAGGACTGAGTCCCAGGCACTAAAGAGCCTTCCAGGGCTAGATGGATGTTTTTTAAGCTAAGAAAAGTATCTTTATTTTCCCTCTACTGGAAACCAACCTTGAAGCCATTGAGAAACGCAGAGAAGACATGGGTTTTATTGGAAGTGATATGAGAAGGCCAAACATACCAAGCTTGAAGCCTCTCTTCCCAGGTCTTCCCGATGTGAACCATGACATATTGTCAAGCTTTTCTAGCCCATTTTCTTCTCTGTAAAAATGGACCACAAACGCATCCTCTCTGGGACTGTGGCACTTAGAGCAGGACCAGGAGCTGAAGGGCAACCTGGGCTATGAACTTGACGGAAAAGCCACAGTCTTTCTGTTTCTTAGCTTGTCCCTGGGGATGGAGACTGGGAAAGCTCTGTCTGCCTTCACTTTCTTCAGCAGAGCAGGCTAGTTTTTGGCTTCCAGGTTTTCCTCCTGTGCTCGGTGTGTTTGAGGAGTGGGGACTTATTTTCTTTCCTTCTATCTCCTTACCACACCTCTGTGGAGAGGCCTCACAAGCATCACAACTGGCAGGTTTGTACATCTGCTGATGGGTTGGGTCCATGTGAGAACACAGTGGTCCAGTGAAGCCTCACATCCCTGCGAGAGACCAACAGCTGACAGCCGATTGGGAACAATTTCTGATGTGACAGAACCAGGGGTCCACCTAGGAATTACTCCCATGCCCTAAAGAGACAGATTCCCCTGTGCCCCCCATACACCCTTGATAAGCCAATCTTAATAACACAAAGCAGAAAAGGGAAGTTTATCCTATATGCCTGGAAATAAGGTTAGGTTCTTGCTCTAACTCCAAGAACAACCCCCAAAGTTAGTGAGGGGAACCCAGATATGGAGAGTCATGTCTCATGTATCATGAAAGTGCAAACCTGAACTCCTGTGGTTAGAGCCGTGGAGAGAACCGTAAGAACCATATGTTTTCTCTGATGTCCAGCTCTGCTGCTGGAGATCTGCCAGGTGTAGGAGGCGCTCAGCTTCGCTGTAAGACCCCATGTGGAGTGGTACCTGGGTGCCAGGCAGGAACCAAGAGCATCCTTAAGGATTGCCAGCTAGATCAGGGTATGGCTCTGCTTAAACAACGTGGCACAGACTATAAAGAGGGCCATGATCAGTGCAGGAAGGGAGAAGTAACAGTAAAGCCAGAGGAGTTTCCCTGAGTCCTGTTTTCAACAGGGTTGCTTTTAAGAATCTAGATCTAACAGAAAAAAGGAAGAGGATCCTTCTTTAGACCTACCAGGACTGATTGAGCTTGGCATCTGAGATAAAATCTGAGATCTAATCAGCACTCAGCAAGGATCTTGTAATTGATTATTAATGTCTGCCAAGGGCATAAGAAGGAGAAAGCCCAGACACTATGCATCTACCATTTTCCTTTCTTTTCTAAACCTCCTGTTCGTTCATTCCACCCCCAAAAGATCCCCATTAAACTGAAAGTTAAGGACTAGTATAGCTGGTCCTTCTATAGTTGTAGTATACTAACCTGACCACTCACTAATGGTTCATTTTAAAGCTATTGTTTCTGGGCTAGAGAGATGGCCGAGGGATTAAGATCTTGCTGTTCTTCCAGAGGACCAGTGTCTGGTTCCCAATACTCCCAACACCCTTGTGAGGCAGTTCATGACCATTAGTAACTCCAGCTTCAAGGTATCTAGCTCCCTCTTCTGGCCTCCACAGGTACTGCACCCCTACTCCACCCCCTGCACTGTAGTGGCCCTCGCCTGTGATGGAAGGAAGCACCAGGCAAGAGATTCGGGAGTTCAAGGTTATTCTTGTCATGGTGAGTTTGAGGTCGTCCTGAGCTACACAAGATCCAGAAAAGACATTAAAAAGGAAAAGAAGGTTCGGGAACCTCGAAGAGTCAAGAAATTGAAACCTTTGACAGAGGTGGCAAATAGCCAGCCCATAGACTGTGCTTTTCTCTTTAAGTCAGCACTTCAATCTCATTGTTTACCCCTGAGTTGTTTTTATTCTGCAATGACTGGGTTGTTTGGCGGCATCAGTATTCTGTGAACTGGAACCTTCAGAGAAAAATCCGTGCATTCCTTCAGTTATTCATTTTGTTTCTTCAAACACCATGTAATGCTGGGTTGGTGGCTTATACCAATATTCTAGTTCTTATGAAGCTAAGGCAGGAGGAGTTCCAGAACGGTCTGGGAAAGTAAGACTCTAACAGCCCCCCCACCCCCCAACCCCCACCCCCCCACCTCCCCCACCCTCCGCCTGCCCAACACACACAAGCAGAGATGGCAGAAGGTAACCTCACAGCTTCTGACTGCTCTGTCAGAGAAGAGGGAAGCTTGCTTGGGTCAGCCAAGGACCGAGCCAGCTCCATGAAGAGCACATTTGGTACACTTTTGGCATTTTCTCCTTCAAAAATGGAGTCTGTCCCGAGAGGTTGAGAAGTCCACTCAGTGTGGCAGCTGAGAGCCTCTGACAGAGGGCTGTACTCTTTGGGCATTAATGGGACGTGCAGCAGGTGACCAGGTTTCAGGAACCCCTAAGGAATTTTGTTGTTGTTCTGTTTTTGTTTTTTGAGGGAAAATCTCACTGAATAATCCTGTGAGGGTAACCCATGGCAACCTTCCCGCCTCAGCTCCCTAGAGGATATAGTGTAGGATGTAGGACTGCTGTGGAAGGTAATAAAGGGAGCAGATGCCTGAAATTAGAAGATTGAACATGCCTGATTTCTGTAGTCTTTTTCTTGCCAGGTCTCCAAGGCTATTAAAGCCTTATCACATTAGTCTAAACATAAAGTCTGTGAAGTGTTTGGTACTTCCTCAAGAGAGACCCTATTTCTTAATCCTTCCCGGATCTCTCTAGAAATTAGAGCAACCCAGTATCTTTTTCTCATCCTGCTTGAAGACTTCTGGGCCAGCCTTCCCAGCAGTGTCTGTGAGAGTCCAGGCCCCCTGGGACAGGCTGTTAACAGGCTTCAGCTCCCTTTTGCCCTAAAAAATTGTCTTCTCTTTTGAAAATTGTCTCCTGTGCTACCCGGTTCACACCTGACCCCTTATGTGTCCTTGGTCAAGCTCTTGTGATCTGTGTTTTTAATCGAGCAGTGTTCAGCGATGCTCTGTTGTAAAGTTGCTGGCCTGTGGCAACAAAGTTGACCTTGTCTTAATGCTGATGTGCAAAGGCCCAGAGATGATGCTGGCTTCCCTGCTGCCCAGGAGCCCTGAGATAGTGACGGTCTGCACCAAGTTGCCCATTTCTATTCTATTATTGTCTATTTCTACTTCTGCCCCACCATGGTGGATCTGTCCCATCCACCACCAGCACACCCCGCCGGCCCCCAGCAAGTTGCCCATTTCTATTCTATTATTGTCTATTTCTACTTCTGCCCTACCATGGTGGATCTGTCCCATCCACCACCAGCACACCCCGCGGGCCCCCAGCAAGTTGCCCATTTCTATTCTATTATTGTCTATTTCTACTTCTGCCCCACCATGGTGGATCTGTCCCATCCACCACCGGCACACCCCGGGGGCCCCCAGCTTCTCTCAGGCACACCCACTTTTTTTACCGCCTTCCTAATTCCCCACCTTATCCTGTAGCTCCTGCTTCCTTCCCAAATCTCTCTCAACACTGCCTGTTCCTTTTTTACACTCTGCCTTCTCTCTGGTCCCTCTTTCTTCACCGACAGCCTACCAGGTAGACTACCACATTAAGAATAGTCATCTACCTCCCAATACACCCCAAAAAGCATTTAATGATTCATCAGCTCTCTTCCCACTTCTGGCCATCACCCCAGCCCGGAGCTGGTGGTTCTGAGCTGTGTCATATGCCTGCCACTCATGGACCAGCACTAGCCATCCAGATCCCTGGTATCCTGCCAGCTCTGTTCTTTTTCTGCAGTCACCTCACTGCTCTGTAAGGACCAGGTGGCCCTTCTTTTCTGGGGTCTTTCTGAGTATCCTGTATGGACAGGCTCCTTCCACACAATGTGTTTCTGGGACCAGCCTTACATCAGTTATTATAATGGTTACTTTTCTTATTGTTGACAAGAAGCAACCAAGAAAGAGAGAAAGGGTTTGTTTGCTCACAGTCTGTAAGTACATGATAGTGAAAGCTTGGCTAAGAAGTGTGAGGTGAATGGTCACATGGTATCCGAGGTTGGTGCTCATCTGGCTCTCTTTTATTCCAGCCAGGATCCTGCCCTATAAAATGGTACTCCTTCATTTAGGGTGGGTCTTCCCTCTCCAGTTAAACCTTTCTGGAAATACCCTCAAATCACAGAAGCACCCAGGGGTGTGTTTCCATGGTGATTCCAAGTTCAATCCAGTTGACAGGTAAGACTAATCAGTGCGATTCCCTTATTTTCTGTTTTCCCTGCATATCTTCCTCACTTGGACATTCTCGGTTTCTTAGGAGAACAGTGCTGTTCCACAGACTCCTCTGGAGTGGAACTGAACCTTTCCTGTCAGGCTGGAGTCCTGTCTCCATCCCTGGTTGCTTCAGGCTGCTTAGATTTTTGTTTTTTCCATGTCACTTGAAAATGTGGGAAATAACCTTATCCGTCTATTTTTTTCTCTCAAATTTCTAGGCGTCAAACCCATTGTTAGTTATTAAATAAGGGATAAAGCGAGAGTAATTTTTTAACACTTTTTTTTCACTAACCCTTTTCCTTTGCTAGGGGCCCTGATAACCCCACATTGGATCCATCCCCGGGCCCAATGCCCAGGGCAATGGGCAGCTGGACATTGGCAGTGCTTGTGCTCAAGCCCACTGACCTAGCCCATCTTAATTTCTGCCTAGTCCTTGCCTCCATCCCGCCCAACATACACCTACAATGCTTCCTTCTTTCTTGCTTCCATGTTAGGGATAACACCCAGGGCATCTCTGCCACTGACTATTCATCCAGCCCTCTGCTATCTTTAGAAGGAAGAAGTTCTTTCCCACTCGAGAGGAAAGAATGGGGAACTTGGATGTCACCCAAAGGCTGTTCATTCCCTGAGTACTTTAAGGCAAGCAAGCAGGTATGCTGTTTTTATTGTTTTTCAAGTGAGACCACTGTGCTGTTCAAAGGAGGCTGTATGTGCATGCTTACACCCCTGAGCCTGCTTGAACATCTCACACTTCCCAGCTGCCTAGCAAGATCATTTGTGGAAGATAAAAGACAGTAAAGAGTCCTAAGAGCAAAGCTGTATGAGTCACAGACAGTATGCATCTGCCAGAGTGACTCTGTCCTCCTTAGCCTGCCAGGCAGTGGCTCACAGGTAGGTAGGTGTGAGCAGCTTCCTTCTCGGGCTCCCTGCCACCTGCATGCCTGGCACAGGCAAGCTGCCTGGCCCACTGCATAATCTGCTGGGCTCACTAGGCTCCTAGGAGACAGTTTGCCAGTCCCAAACAAGGAGAGTGTTGTGAGGTGATGTGTGGCACCCAATAGTATTCATCCCAGCACAACAGTATACAGACACCCCAATTGAGAGATTAGGAAGTGCCTGCAGAGGCTTTCTGAGAGTTACTCCCATTCTCATGATTTTCCCCATGCAGATTCTCTGGTCCCTGGCACCAGACAGTCACCTCATCCAACCTCACCCACCTTATGGATTTCAACATTGTCCAGGAAAAGAGGACTTGTGTGCTGTCCTTAGGGGATGGGGGGAGCAAGTGGTGGAATCTCTGCAGAGCCTTTTGTAATGCTAAGAGTTGGTTTTAGAAATGTAAGATCCACCACAGTGGTTGGAGGGAGAGGAGACTGGCCTTTGCTGGAAGATGTGTTTGAGAAGTCATGGGAGTGAGTGACCTTCCCTGTCTGCATAGCTTTTCTGCCTTTTTGGCAGAGAGTAACTGGGGAGGCAATCCTATGGCCAGGCCTATTTTTCTCCAGTGTCTGTTGAGAACCCATGGGCCATAGCTTCCTGGACATGCATGGGCCAGGACAGAAACTTCATAGCCCTCAGGGCCAGGTATGTGTCGCTCTTACAACTGAAACTGTAGCTATAGCAGAAAGATAACAGGACCTACCAAAGACTTGATTAGACACCACTTGAGGGGGTCCTGTGTGTCTCAAGAACACCCCTGGATGGGCCAGGCACAACATTACTCTGTTCACTATCTAGTATTCTCAGATCAAAGTCTTTTAGGTATCTTCTTCCCCTTCATTTTAAAAATAACTTTATCAATTACTATCAAGTTTATAATTACATTTTTTTTCCATCTCTGGTAATTTAACATTTTTTTATTCCATGTATATTTGGTTTATACTTAGCTTATTTTTAAATATATCATTTGATAATTTCATGCATTCATGTGTTGTATTTTTATCATTCTCACTCCTCTTCTGCTATTCCAGTTTCTACTGAAGCTCTTCTCAAAAGTTTGTCTCAGAGTGGGGGTTATGACCCAGCGAGTTTAATTAGGATTGCTTTCATAAGCATGGGTGAGAGATTACTTACTGGAACAAGAACAGGTGAGCTGGGGCTATGTCATTAGGGAAAATGACTTCCCCATCCCCAATAACCATTAATAGTCAATAGGATGTCTCAAGACCCTCCCACATTCACAGCTGATAGGTCCAGGCTTGTACAGATAGTCACAACTGTGTGACTTCATGAGTGCAACACCTATGCCATGTACAGGAGACCACATTTTGTGACACTCTTCCGTCTCATGTAGCCAGGCTGGCTTAGAATTCATGTGCAGTTGAGGGTAACCTTGAGCTTCTGATCCTCCCAAGAATTGGGATTACAGGTATGGTCACCACACTTTGCTCTTTTGTGCTAGTCATCCAACACGCAGCTTTGAATATGGTAAGTATGTGGTCTACCAACTGGCATGTATCTACAGCCCAGGTCAGGTTCATGTGAATATAGAAATTCCAGGATGCTGAACTTGACCCTGCATACATCTCATGCTGAACTTGACCCTACATACATCTCATGCTGAACTTGATCATCTCATGGTAGTTTCTGTTTTAAGTTAAGGTGTGTTCCAGGCTAACCCCAAGTTCACAAGCCTCTTGCATCAGCCTCCCACGTACTGGGATGACAGTTGTCCGTCATTATGCCTAGCTTATGTTGTGATTTAAAATCCATCAGATGTGGTCAGCCCTCCAAGCTACCATGCTGACTATTGGAGAAAAACATGTCAATCAAAATGTGTTTTCACTTATACGAAGACACTAGGAGAAGGCAAATTTTAAACCTCATGTTAATCAAAGCTAGTGGGGGAAAAAATGGTGAAGATGTGACCAACTAGTTGGAATTCTGCCTCCCCCCTTTTGTTTGTAGACAAACAAAATTTTTTTCCTAATTACTAGGCTCAGTGACAGTGTGTGCAGTCAGTACGTGTGATTTGTTAGACAGTGGGTGGGTCCCCTGG
Source organism: Sigmodon hispidus (assembly GCA_004025045.1). NCBI lineage: Eukaryota > Metazoa > Chordata > Mammalia > Rodentia > Cricetidae > Sigmodon > Sigmodon hispidus. Next base: position 9,366 of record PVIH01009184.1, on the reverse strand, counting down.
AAATTCAGAAATGAAGCTCGTGTTATGAGGGAACATGAAAGAAAGTGTTCAAAACAAGGAAGGAAAGGAGAGATCAGCCACAGAGGATCCAGGAGGGGCTCCACTGGCAGCATGTGAACAGCTTCTGCTGCACAGCGGTCTGGAAAAGCCTCTGCCTGGCTGCTCACATGACAGGACCACAGAGAGGTCACCTCAAGAACAGCTTTTACTTTTTAAGCACTTTTTTAGGTGTGTTCTTTTATCACCATCTTGTGATTTATCCAAGAAGTTAATTGCTTTGATTCTTTCCCCTTGACCTTGAGAGATTTTTTTTTTTTAATATCTGAGAGAAGCGACATTTTGGTTTTCTAATTTAGAAGCACAAAGGGAGTTGAGAGAGCTGGTGAATGAGCCTGGCTCACACTTTGTGGAAAAGTACTCGAGTTAAATTACAGACTCTTAGACCCAGGAGCAAAGATAATATTGTTAGACCTGTGCAATAAATAAGATTGATAACATAACAAGAGTAGTGTTGACACCCCTTCATGTGCACATCCTGAGAAAGGGGGGCCAGCAAAGGATCTGGGTTCACACCAGGGGACTTCTCTGCAGTGAGGCTACAGTCACTTTGTCTCTATGTCCCTGGGGTTTCAGGCACATGCCGCCATGCACAAACTATTATGTGGTTGGTGGAGACTTAAACTCAGGTCCTCATGTGTAGCATGCATTTTGCCAACTGAACCATCTCTCCAGCCCCTATGCTGACATTTTTAAAGAGGAGCTTGTTTGGGCTCTTCTGTGAAGTAAGCAGGTTGATTTTTCCCCTCAGCTGGTCTTAAGAAACCAGCATCAGTCTCTGAGATATATTTCAGAGATGACTGGTCTCTCAGTGGGCAGGAAGAACCATAGTTCTGGCTAAATGGACAAAGAAAGCCACACTGAAAACACAGCTGTTTAGGGGTAAAGATGCCACAAGTAAAAATGTAGCTGGCAGATTCTCCTTCACTAGAAAGCGTGCAATGTCTTAGTTCTCTCAGGAAGACTAAAATAAAAGACTGGTGGGACATTTCCTAGGGCTTAAGTAGTCCCAGTGTACCCTACAAATGATTTAGGGGCTTATACACCAATCTGAAAGACAGAACACACTTGGAAATAATTTGTCTTCACATCAATATTATAGTAACTCATTTGTTTGAAATAAAAAATGAGAATAGTTGATTAGTCCTTCTCGAACTTTTTAATGTATCTATTTTTTTAAATGCTTTTTTAAAAGCTCCTGTTAAAAGCTCCATATTTTATATTTTAACTCACTTTGTAGTCATTAAAACAAAAGTATAACCAATATTCATTTAATTGCTAGAAACTAAACCCATTGATTTTTCTTCTCCCAGTATTATTAGTGTTGCCCTGTCTTTGGCAGTGCTTGGTGGTCGTTCACCATGATGGAAAGAACAAGACTGATAGACTGACAGGGATTAGGTTTTCCTCCTGTCAATGCAGCAGCAGAAGCACTCTAGGTGCTCCATGTCCAGTATTTGCTTTAATCCTTTCAAACCTACGCTTTCTGCACAGCAATTTCAAACTGGCTCTTGAAGGTGTGTCCATTAAAACACAGTGGTTGTATCCCTGGAAATGCAGCTAAGTATCAGAAATTGGCAGAGAGCTCAGCCTGTGCTGGCACCAGGTCATCACTGTCCATGTCCCCACAGGTAACTTAAAGGGACACCAACTCTGGTCTGCTTTAGGAAAAGAGGATGAGGGTCTGTGGCAGGGGATGGTGCATGGGAGGTGGAAGGCAGTATAACTGAAAGTACAGCAGTAATGGACTGGAAAGATGGCTCAGTGGTTAAGAACACCAGCTGCTGTTGTAAAGGACCCAGGTGTGTGGTTCCCCAGCACCCACACTGGTTGACTCACAGTTTTCTATAACTTCAGTTTCTAGGGATCTGATGATGTGTTCTGGCATCCAAGGGCACCCAAACACAAGTGGTACACATCTAGACAAACACACACATACACACACACACACACACACACACACACACACACACACACATTGAGCAGTAGGGACAGTCTCTAATGCAGAATTGAAACTTTCAGGGAAACAAGAAACCACAGACAGATGAATGGCCGTGCAGAACAATGCTGTTTCTCAGAGATGCCCGGACTAACTGTGGAGTGGACAGAAGTGGGGTACTGGACACAATGCTACTGCAGAGACCTGGCAGGGCTGGCAGATGGCACCCACACTGGAGAAAGGGGGACAGTTTTCTGGGCTTTAGAGAGCTCAGTGAGGGGAGACAAGTGAGATGTAATGGCAGAATCAGACAGTGGTAGCCTTTGCCCTTAGCTGACTTTCCATTTGGTCAAACTTGCTTCTTTAGTTGGCCAGTGCAAGGCCTCACACCCAGTTCCAAATAATGACCTGCTTCTCTGTAGCCCCTTGTAAACAGGCCATCTGCTGATTTTTCTCGTCTAAATTGATGTCCAGCAAACCCCAGTGACCCTCCAGTCTTAATATCCACCAGGGATTAAGGGCCTGTGTGGCCCTGCCCTGGTGTGGTGCATGCAATCATGTGTGTGTGTGTGTGTGTGTGTGTGTGTGTGTGTGTGTGTGTGTGTGTACCTATATGTATGTGCATGTATGTGTGTATGTGTGTGCGTGTATGTATATGTATGTATGTGTGCATATATGTATGTGTGTGTGTTAAGTACTCTTACTCATTGAGCTAGCTCCAAGGCATTTTTTATTTCAACAAAAATTTCTTGAACATCTGTTCCATCTTTTCTATTCATGGCTGCTCTTAAGGAGCTGCCCACAGAAATGAGGTGAATAAGCCATATGGTGACATGTACCTGTGATCAAGGACTCAGGAGATAGAGGCAGGATCCAGAACTCAGGGCATTCTCTGCTGCAGCCTGGGCTCCATGAGATCCTATTTCAAAACTGAGGGGTAGGGTAGGTGAGAATACCCCACAATTCCCACAACTGCTCAGCAGTATAACAGAAGAGGCAAGTTTGGGCACAGAGGAACAAGACCAGGAGTCAGAGCAGTGGGTAGTGACCACCAGCTGAGAGTGGAAAGTAGCCCTTTAAGGACAGGAACACTGCAGCCTCTGAGGAAGTGTCTGGCCTCCTTTGCTGGGGTCAATAGATGAGTATTCAGCTTGAGTTTAGTATCTTTGAAAAGTGGGGGGGGGCAAGTGACAGACACAGTTTAAATCATGAGTAAGGGCCTCATTATCAACATCACCAAATGCCCATCTCATGGAACGGTCAGTCCATATATTGGATAACCATACCACACTTAGTTTAGGTAGTGGTGTATGTCAGTTTCTATGATCTGCTGTTTTATAAAAAAATACAAGTTACAATAAAATAAGCCCACTTTAATCTTACATGTGAAATAGAGACTACACAAAATAACCCTCTATGCTTGTGTTTTCTGAAGATTTGGAAGGATCCACACCAATCTGTTCACACAGTTACCTTTGGGAAAGGGTTTGGGGTGGGCAGTGTCAATGTAGGCTGTGACCATTTTGGGGCAATCCTCTAGTTTTATTTGAACAAAAAAAAAAAGTTATTTTGACATTAAAATTAATTTTAAAATTAAAAGAATAAATGGAGTCATTGGCTTACTTCCTGGCTTGCTCTAGAAATCTTTTCTGCTAGAGCTTTCACATTCTGGGAATTGGGAAGATATTTTCTGAGACCAAACAAAACTCAAAGATGGATTTAAAATAAATTTCCACTTCCACCCTGTGGCGGCTACCTTCTCCTGGCCTAGCAGCTGCATTTGTTTGGCTCACTGGTGACCAATTGATAAAGGACACTCCTGCCCCCCAGTGACTTTGCAGAATGGCTCAGTGTCCTTCCAGTGACTGGGTGGCACCCTGTGGTGGTGGCTGGCCTGTGGTATGTTTTTCTCTTCCCTGGCACCAAGATCATTTTCTTGGAGAGTCTCTGTGGACGTTGGCAAGTAGTTTTGGCCTCCTTCCAACAGATTGGGTTTATACCAGCCTAAATGAGGCAGGCATTTAATCAGTCACCCAGGGAACAGGCTGGAGGCCCTCTGGTATCTTCTGGCATCTTCTTTATAATTAATTTTTAACATTTGTTTTCAGTATAAAATTTGGGCCTTTATCCTCTTTGAAATAAAAACATAGCATGCATATTAGACTGTATTGGCAGTGAACTTCACACACTATTCTTTTATTCCTTTCCAACTATTAACTCCTATTAAACAAGACAGAGGGATAATCAGATCCCCCTGTGCTCCCCCGGCTGCCTGGCGTGTGCGGTGTCTCATCCTCCCTAATTGCCTTTGGTGGCCGGAGCTCTTTCCTATCATTAGTGTGCCATCAGAAGCCACTTGGCAGGGACCAGGCCACCTCCCAAGCTGTTCCCTTGCCCAACATCCCTTTCCAGGCCCTGGCCCAAACACTGGGAGTTTCTGACTTACTAGGAGGAGGTTGTTAACAAGACATAAAGGATATAGTTGGAGCTTTGACCCTAGAACTTAAATATAAACTGCTGGAAGTGAATTTTTTTTTTTTTTTTTTTTTTTTTTGGTCTTTTAGTTGACCTGCTGCTGGCCTCTGAGAATCTAAGTGTAGATCAAAGAAACCAGAAACATCACAGCATTTCTCAAAATTGGTTGTGTACAAACAGCATCCAGGATGTCACTGAGAATGTTCCAAGGCCTGTAGAGTATTAAAGGTGCATGCCTGGAATCCCAGCCCTTTGGGAAACAGAGGCAGCAGGGTCAGGGTCCAGCCTGGAATGTATAGTGAGTGCAAGGCCAGCTTGAGTGAGACCTCAAAAAGCAACCAAACAGAGGAGAAGGCCAAGGAGGCTATGGAGATTACTCAGCTGGCAAAGTGCTTGCACACAGATCTGAGTACCAGCCCCAAAGCCCACATGAAAGAATAAAAATAAATGAATGAATAAAAGGCCAAGTGTGTTAGTACACACACGTGTGTTAGTGCACACACGTGTGTTAGTGCACACACGTGTGTTAGTGCACACTTGCAATCCCAACACTGGTAAGATAGAGTGAAGCAGATTCCTGGGACTCACCAACCAGCTAGTCTACTTTGCAAGTTCTACAACAGGTGTCAAAAACCAAGGTTCACAGTTTCTGAGAAACAACAGTTAAAGTTGCCCTTTGCACAAGCTGTGCATGTACAAGAGCTCTCTTTCAATCCTTCGATATCTCTCTCTCTCAATGTGTCTCTCCCTCTTCCCCCCTCCCTCACACAGAAACACAGACATTAACACACATACACTCAAATACAAAGAGACATAAACAGAGTGACACACACAAATACACAGACACTCCCACACACTTGCTCACACACAGAGAGACAGCACGTATAGGCACTCATACTTGCTCACACCCACACACACATGCACACACATGCACTCACACAGAGCAGAGGTCAGTGACAAAGCAGTTGCTGGGTATGAGCAAGGCACCTTTCTACACTGCCCGACTCCTTGGGGCAAGAGCAAAGCCTTTTCCTGGTTCTTCTTTTTTTATTTCCTTTCAAGCCACTGAGTTCAGGGATGTTCTTCACTTTGCCTGAAAAAAGTTTCAGCTCAAACTTATCTTCAGACTTACTGCCCTGGTATGCTGCCACAAAGCCTTTGTACAAGTTAGAATCCAGTATCCTTCAGGACAGCTCGAGGCTTCTCGGGAAGGGAGGCCTAACCCATGTAGAGCTGGGTCTCAGCACCATTTACCTCTGTGTAATCTTTATGTAGTCCACAACCCCATTGCCTTGTATGGCAACCTTGCTTCCTTTGTGCTCCTATCAAATGGCTACACTTGACTAATGCCCCTCAAGGGTCCCTATGTGTTAAAGAATTTTTAGTGGCATGATTGGGGGTGACAAAATCTTTAAGGGATTGAGTCTAAAGGAAACCCTTAGATCACTGGGGTAATGTTCTTGAAAGGGACAATGGGTTCCCAACTCATTTCTTTTTCCTTTCTCTTCCTTGCCATGAGGTGAGCAATTTTGTATTACCACACACTCACCTTAATGTATCACCACAGGCTCAAAATAGCCAGACCCAACCCAATATGGACTTAAAAATCTCTAAACCTGTGAGCCAAAGTAAAGTGTTTCTCTTGTATAAGGCATGTTGATACGGTAACATAAATCTAATACAAGTATCTCCATGTGTAAGCAAAGGCTTGGGCTTTTCTTAGCTGTGTGCCATTTTAACCACAACAGCAACCTTTAAGCCTTTATGTTGAGGAATGAGAAGCACAGAAAATTAGATTTTCCTAAGATAAGACAGTCATAAAGAGGGCCTCAGCCAGACTTGTGGTGAGCAACTGAGCTGGTAGGGAGTCATTTAATTAGTGAGACCATGGGCACTTCCTTGTCATTCCTTCCCTCCCAGAAATCTGTTAACTGAAGAGCTTGGGAGCAATCCCACAGTGCAGAAGTGAGCTGTAGGCCTCCAGATGATGGATGAGGAAGTAAATGCTTTGGGGACTGCAGGAGACCTGAGGAAAGGCATGTGGCATGGCAAAGCATTAATGACTGCAAGTTCATTATTAGCAAAAGCATCCCTCTCTCCAGCCAATGGACAGAGCAAAAAGTCTCATTTTTCTTTGCATACTATGTAGAAATATCAGCAGTGTTGGAACAAAGATAATTGCATTATGAAATTAGAGTCATCAAAGACCCCTTAATCAAATTGCCATAGACTTTCCAGTGGTAGCTCAGTAGTTTGCCCTCTGAGATGAAGAGAACTCTGGCCAGACAGCCTGAGAGGGGCTGGTGCCAGTTGCGTCAGATCCAGAGACCCTGTACCAGATATCAATGGCTGAGTTAAGAACCACCTCAGAACTCAGTGACTCTACAATCCACAAGTGTTATCATAGGCCCACAGGGCTGCTTTAGCTCAGCTTTTCTGGGCTGACTCAGTGAGTCCCAATGCTTCAGGTATAATGCCTGTGTCTGTTCCTACTCCCCAAGTCTGGGGTTGGTTGAATACCTCCAATCATCTGGCTCCAGGGACCAAGAGGTAGCCAGGTGAGCTCTGCTTACAGTAACAACTGACAAACAAGCTAACACATCTGAGTTTTTTGAAGACATGGAGTCTGGAGCAGTACACCATCCACCTGCCTCATTCTATTGGCCAAAGAAAGTTTCCTGGGCAACCTAAAGTCAAGGGGCAGACAAAGATGCTCCCCACCTTGAGGGCAAGTTCTCAAGACAGGAAGGGGATAAAATAAGGGAGCTAGTAATGCCCCTGCTTCAGTTCCTCAACCCTAGAGACACGATTGATGGAGCCTTCCTGTCTGCTTTCCTTTGTGGTGGGAGAGATATGAGACCTTCCTTCATGGACTGTCTCTCATAGCTGTGCTACATGGCTCAGAATTCATCCAGCAAGCTGCTCACAATGGCAGGGGAAATCTGCCCCACGTCAAATGTGCAGTTAGTTCCAAATGCACTTGAAAAAGCATCTTCTAGAAACAACATCCTCTGCTCTTTGAGATGACAACTAACTTTTGATCCCTTCATATTTGGTACATTCTGAAATATCTAGATTGCCTTTCCTATAACAAAGGTCCTCATCTGTAGTGATACTGCTCCTTCTCACACAGAATCAGAAGGTAGAGGACCCCTGGAGTCACCTTCTGATGTGACCACCAGAGGACACATGGGCAACACCATGTCCTTGATTCCGCCACCCTGGGCTAAGGGCAGTTGAAGGGGGTCATCGAACCTGGTGGGTCCTGAGGCCAGTTGGGCTTTAAAATGAGCTGTGAGCAGATTTGGGGTTCTTAATCCCAGAGCACAGGTTACAAAGATGTTAATTAAAGGTTAGGATGATATGGTGTAAGTGTGGGGAGTTTTGTTCATTATAGTTCTGTGATCCAGGCTTAGAGGTGGAGCTAAAGGGTGAGATCTTTTGAAAACTTCCAAGTTACTTGATCTACTGGCCCAGTCCCACTGAGACCAATAAACTATTCCAGAAGCAGGCCAATTCCTGCTCTCCTTTCCGACATAATTTGGATGTGAACTGTCCCCCACCCCCAGGCTCATGTGTTTGGTCCCCAGCCAGCAGTGCTATTTGGGAAGGTTGGGTAAAGTAGAAGTCATGGAGGCAGGCCATGTGATTTATTGCTGTCATGCCTCTGCTGTCTGATCTGCCCAGATGTGAGCAAGCATCTTATACTTCCACTGCCATAGCCATGGCTGTTTCTGATGCCATGACTTCCTTGCCATGATGAACTGTGCCCCTTAAACATGAAGCCGAAAGAAATCACTCTTCCCTTCACTAGCTGTAATAAAACATTTTATCACAGAAATAGGACAAGTAACTAGCATCCTGGGTCAGTAAGACTTGGCAGTGTCGACGAGTATGATACAAATATCTTCTTAAAGCAGGAGGGTCTTATTCCAGCAGAATTCAAGTCCTGTGTGCCCCAGGTCACTCACTTTCTATGACCTGAAAGTCCTTTGTGTTAAGATTTTAAGTTTTTTTTTAAAAAAATCTTAGATTCATGCAGCTAAATTGATTCCTCTTTGGGCTTTGAGTTCTTTGTATCAATTTCCAGGACTTAGCAGAGCAGTGTCTGTGAGTGACATCCCACCCAAAGCTGACTGTGAGGGCAGAGGAAGCATTCACCCCATCATCTGTGTCCATTTTATTTATTTATTTTTAATGTGCATTGGTGTGAAGTTGTCAGATCCTCTGGAACTGGATTTACAGACAATTGTGAGCTGCCATGTGGGTACTGGAAATTGAAACCAGGTCCTCTGGAAGAACAGTCAGTGTTCTTAACCACTGAGCTATCTCTCCAGCCCCACACCTGTGTCCATTTCAATGGTTCTCTTGAAAGGTTCTGAGGACAGGAGGTACAGGCTCTGCTTTAGACTGTTCCCATTTCTTACACTGACCTTCTGTCCCAACAGTTTTGTCTTCAGCTTATAAAACCAAATGGTTGAATTAGGTTATCAGGAATCTTGAGTAAGGTCATTAGAGCTTGTTAGATTGGAGGCTGGGCTCTTCCACGTGTCTGTACTGCTTCCCTGCAGCCTTGTAGGAACAGAGATGCTGGAGTGAAGAATGGGCAGGAGAACACAGTAGGGCAGCCTTGTAGGAACAGAGATGCTGGGGTGAAGAATGGGCAGGAGATCATAGTAGGGCAGCCTTGTAGGAACAGAGATGCTGGAGTGAAGAGTGGGCAGGAGAACACAGTAGGGCAGCCTTGTAGGAACAGAGATGCTGGGGTGAAGAATGGGCAGGAGATCATAGTAGGGCAGCCTTGTAGGAACAGAGATGCTGGGGTGAAGAATGGGAAGGAGAACATAGTAGGGCAGCCTTGTAGGAACAGAGATGCTGGAGTGAAGAATGGGCAG
>PVIH01009183.1:44204-84614 GCA_004025045.1 Sigmodon hispidus | reverse complement strand
GGCATGCTCTGCTCATCCTGCGCCCTGAAGAGTTGGGTTTCCTTCGTTACCTGAAGCAATCCAAGGTTCCATTAAATCAATTTGACTTTTCCTGGTCTAAAGTTTCTGATATTCAGTCTCAGCTGGAAAAGCTTATTGAAAAGAACTACTTTCTCCACAAGTCTGCACAGGAAGCATACAAGTCCTACGTCAGAGCGTACGACTCCCACTCTCTCAAGCAGATCTTTAATGTGAACAACTTAAATTTGCCTCAGGTTGCTCTGTCTTTTGGTTTTAAGGTCCCTCCTTTCGTTGATCTGAATGTGAGCAGCCATGATGGCAAGCTTAAAAAGAGAGGAGGTGGTGGTGGATTTGGCTACCAGAAGACAAAGAAGGTAGAGAAGTCCAAGATCTTTAAACACATCAGCAAGAAGACGACAGACCGCAGGCAGTTCTCTCACTGAAGGGAATGGCCTGACATCTGGACAGACTTTGCCCTGATTTCCCCTTTCTCTTTGAAAAGGAACTTTTTAAAAATCAACTGTAAGATCTTTTTTGTCTTTACTATGATGATAGTATTTTATTTTTAAATACTTACATAAAAAAAAACCAAAGTAATAAAAATTTAAAAACAAGTTTCATAGCTCTATGTAAGTATGTGTGTGTGAGTAGGAGAAGTAGTAGTAGTAACATTTTTGTGACTGTGTCATACTTGAGTTCAAAAGAAGAGGCCATGTTTCAAACACCATAGAAGTGCCCTAGGAATCTCTACACGAAAGCCACTGGGGAACCAAACCCTTCAGAGCCAAGCTCTCTCACATCAGTGAATCTTCTCTTGCCATATAAACAGGCTCACTACAGTGCAGTTCAGTAAATAATAACCATTATTAAGTCATCGGTTCCATCTCTGTAAGCACATGTGTTTACTTGAAAGTCTGTTTCTGTGAGGGCTACTGGTGCCAAGAACCAGCAATATGTCAATGTGTCTGGGAAGAAAACTCTGCAATCTAAACAAAATAGATTAAATTCAAAATTATAAGTATCTTAGAAAGCCAAATGGTACTCAGAACACCGAGAACATTGTGTTCCTTGAAAATTGGGAAAGAGTAGGACGTAGTGAGATTTATAGAAAAAAGGCCACAGAGATTTGGAGTGAAGACTTTTTATAAAATAGGCTAGCCTGTGATTACAAGCAAATCTTCTCATAGTGCCCCATGCTAGAGCAAATTTGGCTTCTAACTATTGTCTGGCCTCTGTGCCTTAGACTGCTGGCACAGAAGTGGGTCACACAGTGGGGGAGGCATGACAAATCTCATATTTATTCTAATACAGTTATAGCCCAGCTGCTGCTCATCTCTCTGAAGATGCAAAGCAAGGCTAGTGTCTGCTGGGCTTGAAGCAGCTGCCAGATGAAGGTAACATGGCAAAAAACAATACCACCGAGAACTGAGAAAGAAATCTCCTCTTCTCTCCTCACACCTTCAGATCTCTCTAGTATTGTTAGACCTGTTAAGGAAACCAGATCTCAAGGGAGTTTGCCAAATTGACTCTGGACAGCTGTAGCCCCAGCAGCATGGAGCACACTCCATGACTTCGTTTCTATTGCTGTGAAGAGACACCATGACCATGGTAACTCTTATAAAGGAAAAAATTTATTTGGGTGGTGAACAGTTTCAGAGATTTCATTCATTATCACCAGGGTGTGAACGTGCAATTAGCATGGTTGGTTCTCCTTTAAATTCCCCTATCTGCATCTGACTATCTATTATCTATTTTAGTAAGTGTTTCCAAGGCTTGTAACTCATCAGTCATAACCTTGTCTAAGGTCTGTGTCTTATCAGTCAGTTTCTTATATTAGGCACTGATATCAACCAATTTTTTTAAGGGATAGTATAAGAATTACCAAATCAGTAACAATTATAATTTACATCACATAAATCCCAGCTAAGTTAATTATCTTCTCATTTAATTGTTCTCTTTTCAAACTATCCATTGTGGAATCTTACAGAGGCCTAATCCTCTCCATCGTAATATTGTCTCCCATTTTTTAACATGGAGAAAACCTCTTTTCTTCTTTTTAAAGCTAATCCCCCCTTTAAGGAGCTCAATTGTCTCACCAAATCTGCTGGCCATGACAGTGATGTGTGAGGCTGGCTGTCCTTTAACACATCTGGGAGGAGAACAGAGGCTGTGCACAGCCTAACTGAGGGCAGCGGCCACTGATCTCTTGTGGCTGTGAGCTGAGAGAGTGAGGCAGTTGCTGGAGCTATGTAGAGATAGTTATCCTTGTGTGGCAGCAGCCTGAGGAGGGGTCCAGGGGAGCTTACAACCCATGGGAGAGACAGAGAGTCAGGCATCTGAAAGGTAGACACAGGAGAATGAGTGAAAGCAGTATATGCCACAGGTGGAAAGGGAGAGCACAGAGCAGCCTGAAGGCAGAGGTGGCCAATAGTGAGGGGGTCACTCAGGAGCCCAGGACCTGTGGAGTTTGGGGCTTCTGGAGATTACTGTAAAGAAGCTGCAACAGGAAAGTCCCAGACTCGTTCCGAGTGCTTAGAGAAGAAAAGAAAAAGGCAACTGGTGATTTGACTCCACAGGTACAGCTCAGGTAGGTGTTGGTTGCTCCAAAGCCATAGGCAAGCAGCTGTTTCATAAATTCATGCCTCAAAAGTTGGATGCCAGATAAAGCATTAATTTAATTGAAATAAAATTTAACAACTGGGAATCAGATATCAGGGTCCTGAAAGATGAGAGAAGCAGAGAGTTGCCTGCTACCTCCAAAAGGGCCAAGATCCTTTTACTTTACCACTTCATGTCTCCTCTCTGTCTCTAATCCTCCAAACATCTATGGTTCATTTATAGGTCAGCTAGTGGTTATCTCCACCCTCTGACTCCAGGCAATCTTTCTTTGTCAAGACACAAACAGATCATCACACAACACTGAAGTATAGCTCTTCATAGCCTGGGCACATCTCCTCACTAGCCAGCACTCACAGAAAGGTGGGAAGAGAGAACAGGTCACTCCAGAGTTGTTCTCCATGTATGTAGTGTGATATTTACACCACCTCTCTAATAAATAACTCTTTAAGACCTCAGCTGAGAGCCTCTCCAGAGCAAGCAGAGGGAAGGATATCAGGGCATCAGGACTAACTTTGTGAATCATCACATTCAGGCAATAATAAAGAGGAAAAATAAGAAATCATAGCCAGAACCTTAAATGATTTTGGGTGAGGGGCAAATTAAAACAGTTTTCAGCAGTCTACAAGATTTATCACCAAGGCCATCGACATTCTAGTGGCATTCTTTATATAAACAGAAACTGATTCCAGAACTCATATGCAAGCTCAAAATTACTGAGTTACTAAAGAATCCTGGGTGTAAAGAACAATGCTCAAGGCACAACAGTGCTTGGTTTTAATGTATATACCAGAGAGCCTTAGTAATGACAACATGGTAGGAACATGAAACAGACTCCTAGACCAGAAGAATACAAAACAAGATTGTAAACAAAGCTAGGAGGGTTATAAGGGATGTTTCCTCAAAGAAGCCATGCCTACACTGAGCATTCTACAGGAGCTAGTTAGGTGATGTAGATCTTAATGTGGAGAGATTGGACTATTTCAGGTCCAGAAACAAATTATCCTGGGTTGTCTTAACCATAAATGGCCATTTATTGCTTAGTTGTGTCTGTAACATCTTTGTGACTAGTAGTTAAATACTTTTGGAATGTACAAACAGACCCTATCTTCAATCAACCAAAAACCTGAGAACATCATCAGATCACATCTGAGGCCTAGAGAGACAACACCCCCCCCCCCATTTTATCTCACCTGACTCACCTAACCCTCCAATGTATTTAAAAATTATTTTGATTTGCACTTTTTTCTGTTGCCATAGCAACTTTACAAAACTGTTACTATGTTGGAACACAAAATTTTGGGTACCTACACTGTACTCCCAGGCTATGCTAATACTAATACTTGGCTCTAGAATAAGCTCTTATTTCCCTGGAGATGAGATCTGTGAGGTTTGTGGTTTTGTTTTGTTTTACAGTGACTTGATTACAGTGAACTGAATTTTAACAAAGGTACTAAAAACATACACTAGAAAACAAAGCAAAAAGAAAAGCCAGCCTCCAACAAATATTTCTGGAAATAACCATAAGGCCATATACAGAATCAAACTACAATCCCCTTATTTCTCCCTATACAAAATCCAATTCAAAATGGATCAAAGGTCTTACTTAACATAACACTGAAAACTTTTAGTGGAAAAAAAAACTATGGGAAAGCATTTTAAAATACAGATCAAGGCAAGGCTTTTCTGTATAACACACTTTTCATCCAGGAACCAAATAACTGAGCAAAATAACCTCCTGATAAACACTGGCTATTATTGGTGATATAATGTGATAGTCAACAGAAATAGCACTATGCTATGGGGGAAAAAATCACAATTTATTCTTACATAATGATTTTCAAGATACATCTGTGTTTCACAATGTTATGCTTCTGTATTAGTATGACTATGGGTTTTTGTATTTTGCAGTGTATTAAACGTATCCTACCATGCTTCTGTTTCTGCCCCACCTTAAGGATGATAGTGTGCATAAACCTTTGTGGAATGATCTATAGCATAACCTTTGTGAAATTATCTACAGTATAAAGCTTTATTATACTGATATACAGCATAAACCTTTATGGAATGATCTACAGGATTCTGTTCCACATATGCTAAACATGTCAATCTTTTGAGTTGGTGCTCAGAACACTGCAGATTCCTGTCTGCCTCAGCTCTTTAGCATCTGTGAGATTATTTCTAAGACCTGAACAGTGATGTCTGTGGAGAAATATTGCCAACACTCTCTTCAGGATCTTTACATCAAAATCAGGATCAAAGATGGTGATATATGCTAAGCTTGGAAAAGAGAGATCACATTCACTTTCTCACCAGCTTTGGCTTCAGTGTAAAAGTAAAATGTTAAGCAAATTTTTGGTGTCTGGTGCTGGTTTTGTCTTGATTTAGAACATTACCCCAGGAAATAGAATTTTTTGCTGCTGAAAGCAGTTGAAGACTACTTGATTCTTTACACTCACACAAAGTCTAAATACATTATCCTTTCTTTCTCACATACCTTTCAAGTAAACATTAGTAACAGTTTGCCAAAATCTTTAGCCTACAAAATGCTGAATTTGAAAAGAATGGCTTCTGAGCTTCAGGTAGTCTGTATGTTTTCTCTCCTTACCCTTTACAAAATATGGAGGCTACCATTGTGGATAAGGAGCTGAATAAACTTTGAGCTGCCCCACACCCTCTTGATAGCACAAAGAGCATAGGTCTCTAAGTCAGGGAGCTGTGTGTTAAGTCCTGGCTCTACTGGTTACCAGCTATGGCACCTTGTAAGATGGCGTGACTCTCCATGCTTCAGTCATGACAGTCCTCTTGTTTAACCTGAAGGGGTCAGAACTAGACATCAAACCCAGACTGGGGACCTGACCCACCTGAGTGACAGACTCAGTGACAGAAGCATCAGCACCAAAGCTCATTCAGAGGAGAGTTGTCCCTAAGATCAGTTGTTCAAAATACAGAGTCCACTGTCCTTTGGTGTTCTAGTGATTTGCCTACTGAGTTCATGCCATAAAACTCTCCTTGACACCAGCCAGCCCACAGTCCCTCTCTTGGGTATGAGAAAATCTCAATACTTTCTTACCTCAGCTGTAACATTAGTTAAGAAACCTTCTTTGTAATACTGCTCTCATAATCATGTAATCATGTAGGAAGAACTCCCCCTGGAGTTTTGGGAGCATAATAGAGATCCATTAGCTTCTTACAAATCTGTTCTTCGTAGATAAACCATGTACTTCCATTACTGGGGTCACACAATAATCCAGTGGGACTCTTAAAGGCGTTAGACCTTGGACCTAGTGGACTCCTGGCTACTATCCAGGCCATTATAAACAAAGATGGGTGGGGAGTATGATAGCCACTCTCTGGAAAAGGTGCCTGATTAGATTGTGTGATCTCTCTATACCTGTATAATTAAAATTGGACATAGGCAACATTATTGTTTTTTTTGACAACCCTAAAGAAGTGCACAGTGTATACTTATGTATATGTGTTGCCCACCTATGTTTAATTAAGGAGTGGTATGTATGAATGTCGGTAGAAGACTTGATATTCAATAAAAATCAAATGCATGTTCTTGTGCATGAGCTCATGACATTAAACAAAGAACAATGAAGATGTCTTAAGTGACCTTTGGCCCACTTGCCAAAACAATCATTCTTTAGAACAACTGGAGTGCATACTCTCTGCAAGGCTCCTCTGAGTCTTCGATCAGAATCATTTTTTCCCCCTTGGCACTTACTACATAGCTGACCTGCACACTCTGTGCCCTTCTTCAGAATTTGTTTTCATGCATGATGGTTGCAGCTGTAATTCTTCGAGCTGTTTCCCGTCTATCTGGCTCCATAATAAGCATATATACTTTCTGTTTTACTTGTTCGCCAGTCACTGAAGTCACGCTCTTGTTCATAGTACAGAGAAGGAAGTATAGCAAAGAGCAGCTAGATGTGTCCAAGTCTCAGCTAGGACAAAGGTGTATTATAGCTGCTGTCTCTTGGCAGGAGTGCAGGCCATTCCTACTCATGACTGCCACCCCCTGGCCAGTTCCATGGCTGCCACAGGCTCTTGGTCAATGCTGACCAGTAGTGTGTGCTGCAGAAATACCAGAGGCCCCAGCACCTTTGCTATGCCTGACGGTGCATATCTGCTTTGAGGAGGAGTGGACACCAAACTCCCCCCCACCACCACCAAAGTTCCTTCTGTCCACTCCATCTGTCCTGCTGCATTTTCTCTCCTCTAGCTGCCACACTATGTGGACTGTAAGTTACAGCCTTCTATAGGCAAAGGAAAGCAGACCTCGAAACTGACTGAGAAATGGGAAGAGTGGCCTGAGAGTGGGGGGTAAATCTGTGAGAAAGAAGGTGTTGGACCTAATGAAAATAAAATGTGCCCAACAGCACAGCTCCAGAGCAAGGTTTCTCACAGGCCAGTGCCCTTTGATTTCACTTAACTTGCAGTGAGAATAAACTGATGGGTGTGTCATAAAGGGCCAGATCATGTGTGGCATCAGCTGACACCCCAGCTAACAAAATATGTGTGCAACCTTGGCTTGGTGCACTGGAGGAGGAAAGAAGCCTACAGGAACCCATCAATCTCCAGGCAGCGACAGACAGCATGAGCACAGCAGGAAAAGTAAGAAAAAGATCTTACTGTTGGAAATATTCTTGCTAGTGTGCAAAAAGATGCAGAAACTTGGGCTGCAGGGCAACTAGGCTGCTATGAAATATCTTTAACAGGAGTATATAGACTCTAGATTTTGGGATGTCCTCATTTCCTCATTAACTTGGCAGTACAAGAAACTTACTCTAAGCCAACTGTGACTACTTTGTAAATAAAAAGTTATTTTTTTAAAGATCTTTTATGCAAAGTCTGTATTTATATTAAGATAACAATAGTGTCTTATTCTTTGTAACTATATATTTCTTTTTTAAAAATATTTATTTTTATTTTATGTGAATTGGTGTTTTGCCTGCATGTGTAACTGTGTGAGGGTGTCAGATTTTGGAATTACAGACAGTTGTTAGCTGCCATGTGGATGCTGGGAATCGAACCCAGGTCTTCCAGAAGAACAGTCAGTACTCTTAACCACTGAGCCATCTCTTCAGCCTGTAATTATATATTTCTTATGAGAACAGAAAAGCTAAATCTGACAAGAGTTTCATAAGAGGATTTTGACTCGGGGGGATTTAGTAGAACTGTCCCTGTAACCTTTAGATAAAATTTCTGACAAGAGGTAGATTGATTTCAAAGCATTAGGATTATCCACAGGAAGATTACATTACTAGGCAAATTGTAATTTTGAGGCATCCATTACTGCACAACTCACAAAATTTCTAGAAATTCTATAGAATACTCTCTTCTCTGTTAAAAACAAATCATCCAGCTTTTAAAGAAAATTAAATCTAAGAAAAACCAAATCACTAAGAATACACACACAGTACTAACTTTCCCACAAGGTCATGTACTTCTTTGTTCAATCTGTGTGTGGTTCCAAGGCATGCAGGGTGTCATTTAGTATAATTAATTGATTTGTGCTGTCTAATTGCTTAACTATAAAAGCCTATGTTTCTGTTGACACTAGTGATAAATATTTTAGTAGTGGGTCAAAGGTCCAATAGCTCACAGTGAGAAATGGGTAATGGAAGTTGCTGTGGCTTCTGTATATAAGGTGTAACAGGATTTGGTATTGGGAAAAAAAATGGGCTGAGAATCATAGAAGGGGCCAGTTGCCAGTATTTTTATTTCAATTTACTTTATTTTTCTTCACTAGTGGTTATGTTCAGGGTGGCATATTACATTTCAAAGAACAGTAGTTAGAAAAAAAAATAACTGAAAAAGTTAAAAGAAATAGGGAATTGATACATCATATGTGGAAACACAATCATATCAACCAAACAAGAATTGAGGGACTAAGAAATCCAGGCTCTTAAATGTGAGGTCAATAACCATGTTATGGTGAACATTGGTTTGTGTTTATACTTCCTAGCACACCAAATAATAATGTATCCAGGTATGGTAGAACATCTCTGAAATCCCAGGATTAGGAAGGCTAAGACAGAAAGGTTCCTAGTTCAAGGCCAGCCTCCACTACTTATTAGTATATGTTTCAGAAATCCAAAGCCTGATGATTAACTCTGTGATAGAGTACTTGCCTAGAATGCACAAAGTTCTGGGTTCTGTGCCCAGTACTTCAAAAATATATTAATAATTATAATTTAGAATTAAATATATACTCAGTGATTTCAGTCAAATAACCATTGAACAGTACCAGTGACTATCAAAAAAAAAAAAAAAACAAAAAAAAAAAAAACAAAAAATACCCAAAAAAACAAAAGGGGCAAGCATGGCCTGAAGGAGCATACAACAGTTCATCTCATGTATTACATTTTGTTACATTCTCCTGACCTTCCTCTATGGTGTCACACATTTACAAGGGTATTTTTAACTCCTTGTAAATGAGAAGTGTCCATTCTCTGTAGCAATGGGTGGCCCCAGAGAGAGATGCTGTACATATAAAATAGAAAGGACACAGTTGCAGTAACTCCGTTAGCACTGAAGTATCCCTTTCTCTTCCAGGTAATCAAGTGCAAAGCTGCTGTGTTATGGGAGCCTCACAAACCGTTCTCCATCGAGGACATAGAAGTCGCACCCCCCAAGGCCAATGAAGTCCGCATTAAGGTAGTTTCTCCATCTGTAGTTAGGTTTGAAAAGCACAGTAGACACTCCATAGACACATCCAAAAACCCATTAACGCCCCCTTTAATACACTTATCCTGACAATAAATTAATCTTTGCTACGGCAAGCTATTGATATCAAGTGCTAAAAGTTTGAAGTAACAAAAAGTATGTTTAACATAATTCCTGAAAACTAAAAAATGTTTGTGTTTTTTAAAGTGCTAAACATCTTGATTCCACAACCAATTAATATTAGGTAATTTCTTAGTGTTCATTTTCTATTTCCATAGCACAGCATGCATTTTTATATATTGTATAAAATGTTTTTTGGATCACTTACTTCACAGGATGATGATTGATGCTTAAACTGTTTAACTGGGAAAAGAGACAAAAGCATGGGAAAATGTTGGACCTAAATCAAATATTTGGAATTTGGAAGCCAGGAGGATTGTTTGCAAGCTCCCCAGAAACACAATTTCAGAATAAGTGTGTTAAGCCTCCACAGTCGCAAATTTGGCTGCGTGAACTTTTATCTCTAATCTGCAGATGGTGGCCACGGGGGTCTGCCGCTCAGACGATCACGTGGTTAGTGGAACCCTGATCACACCTCTTCCTGCAGTTCTAGGCCATGAGGGAGCTGGTATTGTGGAGAGCATTGGAGAAGGGGTGACCTCTGTAAAACCAGGTAAAGAATTCACCCTCAGGGCTTGTGTTTTGGTTCAGATCCCAGAGTGTCACTCCCAAAAGAGAAAGCCGAGGCAATGGGAGATATAAAACCTGGTGTAGGGTTTATTCTCCTTCCTCCCTAGATGCCTCAGTGTGTTATATAAATCATGCCTTTTCTCTTTCAACATCTATTTGTTGTCTACTAAATGTCAGGTGCCCAGTTAGAGTCTCCAGCGTGATGATCAGGAAGCATGGTACCCATAAGAGTGGATTTCATTATTAGCTCAGTTCCCCTTTAGTGTCGCAGAACAACCTTGGGCTTTCAAGACCCAAACATACATACATGGGGCAAACACAACACATGCAGGTCCAGGTTCTGATTATCTAGACGTACGGAAGCTGTTCTGTACCAAGTTCAGAGACCCGACTGCCTGTCTTTCTGGCAGGATACTGTAGGTTTAACCACATTGTGTCAACATGCTGGCTTCCTCTTCTCCTATAAATGCTTCCTCCTTAAATATAGAAAAATTAAAATATAAGAGGAAACTCCAGAGGAAAAATCATAGCTAAAGACCTCCAAACACAAATACCTTTGTATTATCACTAAGAGTGGCTGAAGGTGTAGGTTGTACACTACTTATTACTTTGTGTTTTTATTTTAACTTTGAATGTCCACAGAGGTGAAGAGTAAAAATAAATGTGTCATAGTGTCATTCCACATTAATTTTATCTATGAACCATAGTTATCAAGCCATTAATTTTGTCCATAACATAGATAGCATACAAGATATTTTCTTTAAAAAAAAAAAGCTGTTCATCTTCAAAAAAGATCACTTTAGCGAGTAAAGTTAGACTTCTATTCCAAATAACCAGAAAATAAGAAAAAAAAACTTGTCTGGCTTGAGTTAAGCCTTTTGTATTTCCTTTAGTTGAAAACTAACAAACTGCTACCTTTACTTCTCAGGATGCCCTGTCTATAATTATAGATAACTTATAAATAATTATCTTTTTTAAAAAGTTACCTTTTATTTCTTAGGACAAATATCCATTTGATTGTTAAGAACTGAGATTTCCAAAGCAATTTGTCATGTTTTATTATGCTTCCTCAAAAACTAAGATTATTTTTAAAGTATTCATTTCATAATAAGAGAAGCAAATCACTTTGAAAAGCCAAAACCTGGGAAAGTCACAACCTGTTCTTCCAGTGCACCCAGCTGGACAATTGACCTGCTCCAGGGCACACAATGCCCTCTGCTGGCCTTTACAGGCACCTACATACAAGGGACATACACACGTGGATACTCCTACATGCACATAAAAACAAATCTTTTTAAAAAGTAAAAAATCAGTTATCAAAACTCTCATTTTAATTTTATTCTAATATCTAGTTTAATTTTTTATTACAGAATATTTTCTATGTTTTGTTTGGTTTTATTTTAATTTTATTGTAACTATTGTACAAAATATCAGATTTCTACATCTAATAGAAAGTTAGCAACTCATGCCAACTAAGGAATATATTTATAGAGAATATTTAAGGTATGATTAGGCTAATATGTGCAAAGCCCTCAAGAGAAACTGAGGCACACAACAAAAGTTAACTGCTGATTAGTGGAAATGGCTATTTCTGCATTTCCTTATTGTCTTTGGGAATCTTCAGATACATATAAACCTAGATGAGTAGCAAGGCTAGGAGGCAATGACCCATGCATGACACAGTGTAGTTGGGCTACATAGTATATCTTGGAGACCTTTCAAAGACATACATCTCTACATGGAAGCTTCCTGTTCTTGCTTACTTAATCCCTGGATAGACATTTGAGTCATTTTGTTGTCCCTCCAGGTGATAAAGTCATCCCACTCTTTTCACCCCAATGTGGAAAATGCAGAATTTGCAAGCACCCAGAAAACAACTTCTGTATGAACAATGAGTAAGTTTTTTTATTGTCTCATTGCACAGTTAGGTTGCACACTGGTTTTATTCTGTCTCATGTCCTTTGTACACCTGTGTTTCACTGGGCAGTTTGACACAACCTCAGGGGAAGTTGCTTGATGGCACCAGCAGGTTCACCTGCAAGGGGAAGCCTATCCACCACTTCATCAGCACCAGCACATTCTCCCAGTACACTGTGGTAGATGAGATGGCTGTGGCTAAAATCGATGGGGCTTCACCACTGGACAAAGTCTGCCTCATCGGCTGTGGGTTCTCCACTGGTTATGGATCTGCTGTCAAAGTTGCCAAGGTATGTTGGACAGTGGCCCATGGACCAAGGTACAAGCATAGTGTTGGGACCAAAAGGGAAGCAATTGCTCACAGGCATCAGAGAATATTTTTGTAGAAGAGAAATAAGCCTCCCTGCTCCTCTGAGAATTCACTCCACACACTCAAGAAAAGCAAGGAAAAGCTCTATAATAGTGTGTATCCTGTTCTGGCTAGTTCCCAAAGAAAAATTGACCTCTCGTAGAAATTATCTGAAACTTAGATAGATCTTGAGCTGTAGCATTTTACATATGCTATTGTTTGAAAGCTCTGCTATGTCTCAGTCCCAAAGTACACGTTGAGCAATTAAACATGTTTTAAACAGTCAGAAACGGACAAGTTTGGTCATTTTAGACAAATGGGAGATTTATAAAGTGGAGATGTCATCACTGTTATCTCTAAAGTAAGCCCTAACTCTAACCCTAACCCAAAGATCCACTGAAAAGAAACTGTCACAAGTATTTTTTTTAATAAACCAGCATTGTTATCTAGAACCAACCTGCCTGTGTGGTTGAACTTTTCTCAAAAGAAAAATGAGGCTTAATGACTAACCAGCCCTTAATGGCACTTTGACCAATGCAGCCCTTCTGAACTGCCTACTGTTCATTGAAAGAGCACCATGCTGAAGCGGTGGGGCAAGGTTGTCTTCTGTGATGGGGATTGTGAACAAACCTTAACATAAACATTTCCCCAGCAAACCTAAACTTCTATTGTGTTAGAGGTATACCTTTCCTACTCTTCTGTCAGATCTGTTTAGCATGCTGCATATCGTATTAGAGACAGCAATCCTTTAGCTAAAGTCTACTTTGTG
The DNA here is from genome assembly GCA_004025045.1 of Sigmodon hispidus. Lineage (NCBI taxonomy): Eukaryota > Metazoa > Chordata > Mammalia > Rodentia > Cricetidae > Sigmodon > Sigmodon hispidus. The sequence goes on along the minus strand of PVIH01009183.1, from coordinate 71,598 downwards.
AGACATAATTTTCCCCAGAGCAAGTTTGCTGGTAGATCCCTAAAAACATCAATTACTCTAGGATTTGCCTACATCATTTTCACAGGCTTATGGTGTTGATTAAATTATTAATAGAAAAATAAGCCCAGAAGGAATTTGAGTGCATGAAAAAATTCTCCTGCTTATTACAGATGAAAATAATGCTGATACATTCTATATTTATTGTGTGGCTTTAGCCCTATACGTAGTTAGTCCTTGTGCAGTTGCTTATCTATTCCAACAGGAGGACTGAGTGAGCTTATTTGCAAGCCATAGGTACTTGTGATCATGGATTTTAATCGTTATTACTAAAATACAGAGCAGCTTTTGTTCCCATATCTTTCATTTTCTTCCTTAAAAACTCAGGTTTAAAGTCCCACAAAGATTCCACTGGTCTAGTGTTGCCCATTTTCCCATTGCTTTAAGCCAGGGATGACTCCTGAATGCTTCCCAGCTGACTTCTGGTCTAATTATCTGAGTTGTGACTACTAAAGACTAGTGAACTCAGGAGTTTATGATTGAAGGGTAGTTGGATTACAGTGTGGTGTCCTGGAGTAACCTTGATCATTTGTTTCATTAATGCAAGTTGTTCTTGTGTATGTGTAAGATGTTATTGTGTGACCTTGAAGATTGAAATAATTTCTCAAGGATCATATGGTACGGCTAGTCTCAACTAGGATTTTCCCATTGGAGTAGGAATAGGGTTCCTCCTTCAGAGATTCCAATTAATTGGTAGAAGCTGTATTTGATCCCAGGGTGTGTGTCAGGGTAGACTCTTCAGATATGTCTAATATAGAGCAGATTTTGAGAACCAGTGATGTACCCCTTTGGGAAACTGTAGCCAGAGGTTTTGCTAGCAGATGGAAGGAAGTCTAAGTAGCCATGCCAGGGGACAAAGCAAGGTTCCTTGTGCAGAGGGCAGTACATCCTAGCAGACACTGTTCCATCCATCTTCTGCATTTTCTGAAAACATAGGTGACCCCAGGCTCCAGCTGTGCTGTGTTTGGCCTTGGAGGTGTAGGTCTGTCTGTCATCATTGGCTGTAAAGCAGCAGGAGCAGCCAGGATCATCGCTGTGGACATCAACAAAGACAAGTTTAAGAAGGCCAAAGAACTGGGTGCAACTGAGTGCATCAACCCTCTAGATTATAGCAAACCGATCCACGAAGTACTCCAGGAAATGACTGATGGAGGGGTGGACTTTTCCTTTGAAGTAATCGGTCGGCTTGACACCATGGTATGTATTATGACAAGCCTTCAAATCTGTCCCTCTGCCATCGACAAAAGCTATGCTTGAGTGGTAATTTTCCATCTCCTGTTTCCTAATTTGACTGCTTAGTTCACTGTTAGGATAAACCTTTCACTTTGTCAGTTCTACACACTTGTCTCAGGTAAGAATCCTCCTGTAAAGTAGATAAGCTTTCAGTTGAGACTCTGTAAGCTAACTTACTGATTTCTAGTAAAAATTAATTCAACAAGCAAAGTTAAACACAAATTCTGGTCTTAGGTGGACAAATATGATTTACTTCCAGATTCTTAATATTATTTAATATTTAAAAATTAAGTATTCTAAAAAGCGTAAGTTTCATCAAAAGGCCAAAAAGAATAACGAATAATATGGGACCAAGTATTATTCTATTAGCATAAAACATGTAAATGAATAAATGCTTTAACAGAACACAGAGACAACACAGTACTGGGCGCCTGCAAGCACCTGGATTTACATGTTGGAGTAAATACTTTTAAAAATAGAATTCACAGATTCTGCCATACCCCCTAAATTTAAGAGATATGCATTTTGCAGGGTTGCTTATGATCTACATATGTCATAGTGTACATTGTGCATATAGAATAGTTGCCATGGAGCCACCTGCCAATGTGTAAATACTCAATTAAGGTCAGCTGGTGATAGTAAGAAATAATATGGCCACTCTGACAGTTGTTGTGTTTTTTAAATACACTCGATATTTCTTTCAAATAGTTGCAAGTGCCATCCATTGCTAAAGAATACTTCTCCAATTACCTCTCACACAACTAAAGACCTCTAGAATTCTAGAGAACTGTCCCCAGAGACCTAACAAATCAACATTACTGAGGTTCTCCAGAAAGCCTCAGCAGAATTGGTAATAGAGAATGGCTATGATACACTGAGAGCAATGTTCTTCTCAGCCTCAAACTCTAGAGACAAATGCTTTTGATGATAGAAGATATAGGAGAGGGTAGCATCTCCTCTTTGGATGGAGAGTCTTTCCAATGACTCTTCCCACAGCCATTGCTCTTCTCTGATTCACCTGCTGTTCTCCTATTTGCTCACCTTAAACTGGGTTGTCAGTTGATTTGAAGATCAGAAAGTCTGATATCCATGTATTCTGAAAACATCTGGTTTTTCCAAATATTATATTTCAAAATCAAAAGACCAGTCATCTTGTATCTTTGGGGATTATAAACTATTTTTTTTTACTATAGATTAAAAAAATTGAAAGGTGAAAACTTCCTACATGTCTACAGATGATAGAATAATGTAAAACCAATGACTATTTTGAAGGCATAGCCACTTAAGACATGTCCATTCTTGATAGAAGCACCGAAATAGGGACTTAGTAAAAAAGGAAGTTTGACAAGTGGATAAGAGACAGCTTTTGATGTTACTATATCTTCACTATCAAAATTTCTGGCTCAGAGTGCAAGCTTTGTAATTGTAATAGTGGACAAATGAAAAGTAAATTAACCTACTCATAGATTGCCTGAATGTTATGTAATAAGGAAACAATATTCTCCTTGGAGGACCCAGACTTTCTATGCTTACAATGTGACTTGCTTCTTTATTGCTTTATAAGGGAGACTCAGACATAAATTCATTCATTCACCCTTTCATTCAAAAATTATCTACACATTTCTTCATATGACATGAAACTGTGTTATGAATAGATTCCACAAGAGACTCCACTTTAAATATTATTTTTATTCCAGACTGCTTCCCTGTTAAGCTGCCATGCAGCATGTGGTGTAAGTGTCATTGTGGGGGTGCCCCCTAATGCCCAAAGCCTCTCAGTGAGCCCCATGTTGCTGTTGTTGGGACGTACCTGGAAAGGAGCAATATTTGGTGGTATGTATTTACAGCTAACGATCAAGTCCTGTATGTGTTCTTGTGTGTCCAGGTGGATATGTGGATGTGTGTGGAGGCCAGAGAACATTTGATGTCATTACTCAGAGCCATCTGCCTTGTTCTTTGAGACAGGTGGTCACAGTGGCTCACTCTCTCAGGCTAGCCTTACAGACCAGCCAGTCCCAGGAATCTAGCCATTTCCTCTCAGTCAGAGATTTATTGTTACTGTCTTTTCTTTGTTTTGTTTTTTATTCTGAAGATCAGATTCAGCTTCTGTGACACACTCTCCCCCTACCTTCGCCTCTACCCCCTAAAGAAACAGTTCAGACAGGAAGTCATTGAAGAGAGCTCTTAAACATTGTAACAGGGATGCAGCTGTGTAGCAACAGGGATGCAGCTGTGTAGCACTTCACAGTTGGTTGCTTCTGGTGGGAACAAGGGTGGGGATAGGCTCAGTTTTCTTTAAGGAGCTGACCTTGGGAGTTTGATCAGGGTCCAATGAGAATATGGGCAACACAGATTGGACTTGGTATAATTTTTCCCCCCTTGGGAGAGGTCACAGGGTTGGGAGGTGGGCCTGGAAGAACTGGGAGGTGAGTATGATCTAGGTGCTTTATGTGAAATTCCCAGATAATGAATAAAAACATTATGTCAGAAAAAACCCAAACAAATACAAAGAACGTTATTAACTGAGTCATTGCTCCAGCTTTGAGGACCAAATTCTTAACTTATTTTAGATTTTTTTTTTCCCCTTTTGTAACAAGAAGTCAGATTTTAGGAGACAACATGAAAAATCACTGTTTTCTCTATAGTAGGAATTAATTTAGGAAATCCCAAGTCAGGCTTCTCTCCATCCCCATAAACTAGTCAGAGCTTTTCTGGCTTCTTCGGCTGGTGTCTTTGTGAAGTCCCAAAATGCCTCATACGATGCAGAAAACCCCGGGCTGTAATTTATGCCTACGATCATTACCTAAATTTGGAGAGCTCCCCTAATTTGTGGATAAATGTCTGCAATATAATTTCTCTGGAAAAGAGCTAATAAGCTGCCCTCATTAGCCAGGGACCCTGCTTATCAGAGTAGCATATTATAAGAATATTAATGCGATGTGGAATGTGTTTGGGTCCCTTTGTCTGTTGCTCAGGTGGTGGCCTGTGAACTACTGCATTTTTATAAACTTTGGTTTCTTAGGAAAGGCTCTTGTCTAACCTTAACCCTAACCCCTTGGCTGGATCTCACGGTGATGCTATTCTCCTTTCAGGCTTTAAGAGTAAAGATTCTGTTCCTAAACTTGTGACGGATTTTATGGCTAAAAAGTTTCCATTGGAACCATTAATTACCCATGTTTTACCTTTTGAAAAAATAAATGAAGCATTTGATCTGCTTCGTGCTGGAAAGAGGTAAGCTTTAAGATTATTTTTATGGTAGGGAAAATGGCTAAGAGAAAATGAAGGAGAAATGGCTTCTGTCACCAGTTTAGACTCTGCACACAGATGTATGACCCCAAGGCAATTTACAAACCTAAACTGCAGTTTTTAGAGTTTCTAAAAGGGACAAAATATAATAACCCACTTTATAGTGCTGCTATTGAGAATGAGCTCTAATGAAATAATGCTTAAAAAAGCTTTTACAAAGTATATGGCAAATAGCGAGAATAAATTGCCCACTGTTAGATTTCTTACACCAGGCATGCAGGTTTTCAATATTATTTAAGAATGGTAACTTAGAACCAAAACTTAAATGTCAGTCATATTATGATGTTCGGTGTGAGTTTAGAGTTGGGGAGAAGGCAAGAGAGATTTAAAAAAAATAAAAAGGTGGATCACCTGGTTATGGACTTCACCTTGGTCACAGTGATGAGCATTGAATGGATGGGAATATGGATGAATTTTTACTGAGACCTACAACACATTTGTTATTAACTCACATGGGGTCTATAAATCGTGGAAATGTGGAAACCACATCTTGTTTTATATTTTGTATTTCAGTATCCGTACTGTCCTGACGTTTTGAGACCATATTGATGCCTTCCTATTCCTGATCCTCCACACCACTGAAGAATCACAGCACCAGCAATATTACAGGGTTAATTTTGTTCCTTAAAGACACTGCCAATAAAGTACTATGTAACATTCCACAAAAAACTGAATTTTCTATGAAACTATTTTCAATGACAAGCCAGAGCTTACACACCTCTCCTGGGGAACTGGAAGGTATCAAGCCTTCCTTCTTATTTGATTGACCTAGGCCATCCTTCCTACTGGGGACAATGTGCCTTATGACATCTTGCTTTCTTTTCTCTCTGGAATGCAAAGTCACTGAAAGTCAGTGGAGCAGAGAGATCTCTACCCCGGTGTACACAGGATGACCTATGTACACTCATAGCCACACTCTCCACTGTCTGTGAAATTTATGAGAATAGGGTAAAACTCACAGCATGCCAGTGAATGTATAACTGTTATCTTAAATAAAAGTAAGTCTGAAATAACTATCCAGCACCTCTAGAAATAGTATGGGGCGGGGCCTCTGAGCTAGGCTTGTGATGTTTAACAAGTAGGCTGCTGTACTTCTAGAGAGCCAGGCCACAGTTCTGAGGACATTATTCCAGAGCCAAAGAAAGAATAAATTGACATTTAATGATTTCTTAAGTTCACCTACCAGTCATTCTGTCGCCCCAAGTATTGTAACCATACTGAGAATTCCCCTTAAATGTTTAAAACATTTTAAATTCCCTTTAAAAGTAACAACTTTATCAAGATACATTAAATGCTGTCTGTCAAATATCTAACAATATTCAAGAAGTAGATCATTGCATAAGAAGGGAAAATGGTGAGATAAAGATGACAGGAAATGCGGAAAGTGTAGCTGGGGTCAAATATTCTGTGTACATGTATGAACACATGTGTGGACTTTTGGAGATGTGTGCACCTGTATGAACATATATGCAAACTTGGCTTGACCATTTCATTCACTTGGGACGCAGCGTCAGAAAACAGTCTGCCTAGCACTGCTATAATTATTGAGAGGGCCCAGAGATTTCTCAATATCTCACAAGACTAAGTGAAAGCAAAATAATTCGAGAGAAAGAACTGGTTTCTTCACTCCAGCCTGCTTCTTCAAGTATCCAGCAGTAAGTAACACAGTACCTTTATAACTATCACAGCTGGTCAGAAAGATCATCAGATCCTCTGAGTGAGTGTGTGTGTGTGTGTGTGTGTGTACATGCATGTATGTGCATGCCAGCTTGTGTGCACATCCACATCCACATGTGAAGTCAGATATCAACACTGGGTCTCCTCATCCACTGATACAAGCACACTTCAGTCTATTGTCATTCCCACCCACCCCTCCCATAATTATGAACCATCTTTAGTTATTGTTATTATACATATATGTGTATTATCTTAGGATTTCTCCTACTGTTGTGGTCAAACACCATGACCAAAAGCAACTTGGTAAGTAAAAGGTTTATTTCAGCTTATAGTTCCACATCACAGTTCATCACTGAAGGAAGTGAGGACAGGTCCTCAAACAGGGCAGAAACCTGAAGGCAGGAGCTGATGCAGAGGCCATGGAGGGGTGCTGCTCACTGGCTTGCTGTCCAGGCTTGCTCAATTGGCTTCTTTATAGCACCCAGGACCACCAGCCCAGGGGTAACACCACTCACAGTGGGCTGGCACTTCCCACATTGATTACTAACTGAAATGCTACAGACTTGCCTGTGCAGGCCAGGCTTATGGAGCATTTTTTCAATTGAGAGTTCCTTTTCCCAAATGACTCTAGCTTGTGTCAAGTTAATGCGCGCGCGCGCACACACACACACACACACACACACACACACACACACACACACACAGAGTCCAGGGACCTGTCTCCATCACTCCAGCCCCCCCATGAAACTTTTCCATCGGTGCTCTCCGAAGATCTGAACACAGTTCCTTGTGCTCACACAGTTAACACTTTACCAATTAAGCCACCTCCACAGCCCATCATCTGCTAATCATCATCTAAATATAGTATTTAAAGACACTTCTGACCCAGATGCCAGTACTTAACAGGTAACAAGCTACCTTAAGATAATATTAAAAAAAAAAACAATTTTGAAACAAAGAAATTCTTCGTTGGTTGCAAATATAAATAGCAAATGTCAAGTAGGTGATGCCATATTGCAAGGAAGGTGAGAGGAAGATATTGGGAAATAACTTTAACAATGAAATTTTTTTCTGAAGCTTCAAAAAATTGGAACAGTCTAAAAGCTAGAAAGAGGTAAACCCTTTGTTAACAGAAAGTGTGGAAGAGACACTTAATCAGACATAGTAATAATTAGGTTTGGCAATGGAATTGATAAATTTAATAAAATTTAAATTAATTTTAAATGGAATTGTCTATATCAAATCCAGAACTAAGAATCAGAGAGACCGCTATTACCAAGTTGACTGATATCACTCTTGGTCATCCTTTGAGGTTGGGATCTCTGGCCTCATGTGAAAATCTCTACTCACAGTGAATCCCCTATCTCTCCTATAAAAAAAGGATCTCAAGAGGCTAGCCCAGGTTGCTCTCTAAAATTCTGACTTAAGGAGAGGCAGCTAGAATGTTCAGTCCTGGGTACACCCCCAAATAAAGCTTACTTCAATTGAAAAAATAACAAAACAATAACAAAAAATGGAGTTGCTCTGACTACATATTCATAACTCAAAATTTCTGGTTGAATCCTGTATTTAAAATCACTTGTGGGACTATTCAAAGTAGAGACAAATCATTTTACATTTATCCAGAATATAGAACTATCTGAATATCACCATAATTTTTCTGGCTTAAGTTGAATTAACAAGTAGCATTTTGCTGTCAGATTCTCCTGTGCCTTCCTATAAGTCAAGAGTCTACCCATCATCTTCTTATTCTCTCTCCCTAAAGATTTCCTTACTTATCATCCATGTTTACACATAAAAGTTTAATTTATAAAGATCAAAAACTTGAAAAATAGAGACAACTGCAAGAGATTAATCATATGAAACATTTTTTTTTCAAGTGCACATTACTTTTCTGTTTCACAGTTAATGGCTACAAAGCACACCCATTCATTGCCTTTTGTCTTTTTTAGATCAAGAATCTGAACATGGCAGAACTGGTTTGTTTCTCTGTGGTGTCAAGGGTCAATTGAGTGGCCCGCATTGCCTTCTAGAGCTTAGGGAGTCTTTCAGTGCAGTGACACTTGCTAGTTCAGTTCTAAACAATGGACATGGCACAAGAAGAAACTTATCAGAGGTAGAATTTGTTCACTGTTTGTAGCACTGAGGTTTCCTATTTCTTGTTAGCTGTCAACTAGGGAAAATATTTCAACCTGCTCCCTGAATCCTCTTCTCCTTCCATCTCCCGCTTTGCTCTGCGGTCTACATTGACACAGTCTTATGCAATAGAATCACAGCCATGGGGATCTTCACACCATTTGCTCTATAACACAGCCTAAGGTCTCGTTCCTACTTACATATGGAAGATGATTAAAGAATGCGGACAGGATTGGAATCTTGGAAGTCACCTTGACTTCTGTCTGCCATTATGTCTTAGTCAACCTAGGTTGCTGTAACAGAAATACTGTATGCCGGGTATATTAAAGAAAGACATTTATTTCTCACCACTCTAGACACTGGGGTCAAGATGCCATCAGAGCCAGTGTCTGCCTAGGACTAGCTTCTTGGCTTGTGCATAGATGCTTTTTCTTCTCTTCCTTTGTTTGCTTAAAGATCAATTGTCCTTACAAATTTTATAAAGTTCATTCATGAGGGCTGGATTTCCTCCCAAAGATCTTAACCCCAAATACTATCATGCTGGAAATTAGGCATCAACATAAGAATTTTGGTAAGGTAAAACACATGTTACTATAGCACACTCATAACGAAAGAGTATGTGAGGAAATCTTTGCTATTGAGTTCTGTCAGCCTATTACAGAATGCAATTAACAGCAGCCTGAGTGTCTTGCCTTTGGTGTCTTTCATGAGGACGTGATGTAATGCAATTCTTACTACGAGGTGATTGGTTTAAATAGGTTAAGCAGCTCTATTTATATGTAAATATATTCCAACCTAGAAATTACTGGTTAGTCCTGAGTTGGTTATTTTTGCAGTGTGGCTGGAACATAGGTGGAGTTAAGGGTGGTGAAATAAGATAATAGGAGTGACAGAGACGGAGTGTGAGGAACAAGACCATGCTCATAGTTTCCAAATGTACTGCTTCAACTCTTTGACATATAACTCAAAGTGGGAAATTGGTTTTAATAATTTCACAATCTTGCCTTTGTATAACAACACTGGTCAAATTCTGAAAGAAATGCAGATTTTGCTGTAAAAATCAACCAGATGATGTAGCATATACCTGTAATCCCAGGACTCAGAAGGTGAAGATGAGAAGATCCCAAATTGTGGTAAGGCTGGGCTATATAGCAAAAAAAAAATGAAACAAAAAAATAATAAGCAAACAAAAGAGGAAAAGAAGACAGAGGAAGGGGAGGATGGAAAATCATATGTGAGAAAAATATTTGTAACATATGTTATTGGCAAAAAGTCACTATTTCTAGTAGTCACATAATTTTTTTTAGAGAAAAATCAATAGAATGTACAATAACAGAATCTTCCAGAAGAGAACTCAGTGTCTATAAAGAATATGATATGGGGCTGGGCCTTAGCAGTGATCCAACTACAGAATTAAAGCAGGGGGGTTCCATCTCTACTCACCCACTGGACTACGTTCCCTGCAGACATGTGAATCATCCTAGGTTTCTGGCAGCCATGAACATCATTTATTAAAATATGAGATCATGCATGTCCATCCCCCGAACAATGCAACACTTGGGAAGTAACTATAGAAATAAGGCATCTGTGTAAACAGACAAAAGGACAAAGCTATTCACTTCAGCCCCTCCTCCCCTTTTTCTAAATAAAGGAAGAGTCATCTTTGGATTTTTTACTGGAAGAATAAGGAATTCTAACTTCCATATGGAAGGGTGAGTCTTTAGACAGGCTGCACTACATCTGGTAAGACGCTTCCCCAGCCGCACATGGCAGGTTCAGAATACTGTGTCGTATAATCTGACCTTTGTAACAGTCAACACAGAAAATAAAAAAAAATTCCCACTTATTCCCATGTGTCTTTGCATTACTGTGAAGAAAGATTCAGAGCTACTCAGAGCAGGCTGTCCCATAGGAGCCTGGTTTGAAAGAGTGAAGGAGCTGGAGAGAACTCCCTATGGGCAACTGTTTGGTGTCTCCTGCTTCACTGGGACGTGTGAGTCGACCACTTAGCACCTCATAAAGAAAGTGCAGAGGAACAAAATAAAAAAATAAAAGTTTTAAATGCCAACATTGTAAAATAACTTTGGTACACTGTAATGGCTGTTTTCAGTGGATTATTTTTTAATCTTCTGGCCAAATAATTGTAAAAAATATTATTAACTGCCCCCAGATGTCTAAAACCTTAGGGGAAATTGTTAAAAATATTTTGTCTATGTGTCATATTATTCTGAATCATAAAACTGTTCTTCTCAATAAATTAATTTAAGAATCCAAGATTATCTAAGGCAGATACATGCATGCCATATGTTATGTATAATATATAAATACATATTGGACCTCTTCTCACAGGCCTTTAGAGAAAACATGATATTGTGTTAGTCAAATAGATTTTTGGCTTGTAGTTTTGTATAATATGAACAAACCTTCTGGAGTTGCCCAGATAGTCCTAGATTCTGGCGTTTTCTACAGGTTGGTTTGCATTTCTATTTTCAATGCTGCCTTGAACCCCCCAAATGCCAGCCCCCAAGTAGATGTCTTATTTGCAGAAGCTATTTTTTAAAAATCTACCTGTAAAAATCAGACCAAAATGTTCTGCCTTCATGGGTTATCCCAGCGGTAGTCGACAAGATAATTGCACAAACCTTAGTGTCCACAAACATCACCCGTGTGTTAGTGCTTTCCAGAAGAAGACAGCACAAGGTAAGGCCAACTTCCTGAGGGAAGGGTAGAGCACAAAGCAAATGTGAAAGAAGATGAAAGGAATAATCCATGAAGAGAAAAAAACTTAATTTTCAAAAAGTGTTATTAATATTCCCAAAGAGAAGCAAAGATGCTATTTATAACAAGAACATGATGTCAAGGTTTTTTTTGTTTTGTTTTGTTTTGTTTTAAGATCTTGGAAACTAAAAAATAGAGATAGCAAAAATAGAAAGCCAGAACAGGCATATATGATCACAGTCAGTATCCTGACTTTGCAACAATATGAAGCAAGACCTGGGGTCTGGAGAACTGATGGTGTCACCTGGATTGGGGAAGGGGAAGCCAAAGAGGAGGTGAGCAGGTCCAGGATGGCAGGTGTGGCCAGTGCAGGGAGACCGCTGCCCACAGTAGAGAAGCTCAGCACCAAGGCTCACAGTAAAATTCCCAGTCGCCATTCAATGGTTGCCTGTGTAGCTACCGTATCCTAAGCAGCCAAATGGCAATAAGGTTGACTTATCCTGAGGGAAATGAACTATAAAACTTTTTTTTTTTTAAAAGCCTTTAAAGCTGGCGAAGACATTGATAAAAATCAAAATTTCTGCACGATGAGAACAACAGTAGAACCTACCTCATAGTTTCATGAAATGACAGATATAAAGCCCTTAAAATACCTGCTGGCACATCCTGGTGGGAACAAGCCAATAGCTTTCATTATTTATCGAGGGGGGTGGGGGGCTGGGTGAGTGAAGTCCTGAGCGAGTATATACTGTTTTACATGAGCACAGCCATATAAAGTACCATATCCTCAGACCCCTGGGAAAATGGCAAAGCCTCCCTGATGGGTGAACCCCAGAAGGATGGCAAAGCCTTCGTCTGGTCCATCCGTGGATGCTAAACATGTATGCTGCAAGTGCTCACCATAGCCTTCTCCCTATGGAAGCTTATTGCATAAAGACTGCTCCCTACACAGACTGCTCCTACCCTGATTGCTAAACCTGTCTCCTCATTTCTGTGTAGGTAATGATCCTGCCTCCTTGTTCACCTAAATATAATATACACACTGAGCTTCTGGGGTGCTGTGGTTCTCTGTCAAAACCCCCTCCACCTAATCCCAGCTCTTCTGACTATTTGTAAATGTGTCATGTCTTCATTCCTTTACTGTCTCCAATCAGCTCAATCCTTGGAGGTTGTTATTATTGCATCAGAGTTCTGTTAATATGATAAATACCTAGGATAATCTGCTGATAAGCAGAAAAGATTCATTTGGGGATACAGTTAGAGAGGCCTCAGTCCAACACAGGTTGGCCCCATTACTTTGGATGAGGCAGCACACTATGGCTGGGAAAGTCTGGAGAAAGGAGAAAGACTTGTGGAATAGATCCTCTGACAACCCTAAGAAGTCCCAGTCTAGGGCATCAAAACTAGGGTGGATCTAATTAGGCCAAGGAACAGAAAAGAGGAAGACTAAGATAAGCAAGGACGGAACAAAAAATGGACTTGTTTGGAGGTGGGGGGACACACAAGACGGGTGAGCATTTAACAAACCCCGGACCTGCACTGAAGAATGGGGGAGGGAAGGCAAAGAGGAAGGGTAAACTCAGATCATGATGAGCACTCCATGCCAGAGCTTTACACCTTCATACCCTCCAAAGCGGAAGGAGCAGCACCCAGGGCCCCTGCAATCTGCTGGGTGAGTTGTTCTGGGTGTGATGCTCATGCATAGCTGACATCATAGCTGACATCATAGCTGATATCTGTTTGCACAGTTCTGAACCAGTCATCAAGTAGGGTTTTTTGCTAATGCAAGAGGAATGTGCTCTTTGTGTTAATCGATAGGCTACAACTAATTAAGTTGCTGTATAACAATTTTCTGAAGCTGCTAGGTATGGGTAAAAGAGAAGAAAGCCAAACTCCTCTTCTTTGAAGCCATATAAATGTAGCTATATTGAACAAAATGCAATAGAATGGACACAGGGAGAATTTTATTCTTTTTTATTTATAAGGTTTTTTTTATTTTACATACCAGCCATAGTTTCCCTTCCTTGCCCTCTTCCTGTTCACCCCTCCCCCTCCATCTTTGCCCTCAGAGAGGGTAAGGCCTCCCATGGGGAGTCAACAAAGCCTGGCATATCAAGTTGAGGCAGGACCAAGCCTCTCTCCCCTGTATTGAGGTTGAACAAGGCATTCCTCTACAGTGATGGGTTCCAAAAAGCCAGTTCATGCACTAGGGATAAGTCCTGGTCCGACTGCCAGAGTCCCCACAAATAGCCCAAGCCACACAACTGTCATCCACGTTCTGTGGACCTAGTTCAGTCCCATGCTGGTAAAGAATCAAGGAAGTGCCTCTATTTTGAGCAAGTCCCTAACCCCAGCCTGAAACAGGCCTGAGTTTCTCTGACATTGGTTCCAGGGACTCAAAAGTTCAAAGTCAAAATGTCTCAGCACAGAAGATAGCCTAGGGCCATCTGATAGCAACTGATTAACCACAGAATGTCCCAGCACAAGAGATAGTCTATAAAATTGTTTTGACAAACAACCAGACAAACTGATAGCTGAGATAACAGAGGAATTCTGAAAAGTCCCTAAAGGTGAGCTAATCAGAATTGTTTGTCTACTGAGAGCACTAACTGATGTGTAACTTTGCGGTTTTTGCCTTTAAAGGCTGAGCTTGCGGAGGGGGCAGGTCCCTCCCTGGCCCCCACCGCTATGACTGTGCACTCGACTGGGTCCCTATAGTGGCTTGTATTTCTTTTCAATAAACCTTACTTTTGCATTTCGGAGAGTTCAAGTCTCTGATGATCTCTTGGAAGGTCTCACAATCAGGGCACAACACAGGATCCTTAGCTGTCAGTCCAGGGTTAGTGAGCTCCCAGTAGCTCAGGTCAGCTGTTTTTGTGGGTTTCCCCATCATGATCTGGACCTCTTTGCTTATATAATCTCTCTTCTCTTTTTTCATCTCAACTCCAAGAACTCTAACCAGTGCTTTGCCTAACCCTAACCATAGTTCTTCTTAAGATAGCTAAGCTACAATCCACAACTCTTGAGCAGCGAGGTAGCAAGGAGAACCTTAAGAGAGACATCATGGATCCCCCTGAGAAGGAGAAATAGATAAGACCTCCTGAGTAAATTGGGAGTGTGGTAAGGGGAGGCTGGAATATAACATGAGGGAATGGGATAGCCCATTTGGGGGAGGGGGAGCAAGGAAAGAGCTATCTGGATAGAGGGAGCAGTTATGGGAATAGGGAGAAACCTAGTGCTAAGGAAATCTCCAGGAATCCACAGGGATGACCCCCGCTGAGACTCCTGGCAATAGTGGAGAGGGTGCCTGGACTGACCTCCTGTAATCAGATAGGTGACTACCCTTATTGTCATCATAGAACCTTCACCCAGAACTGATGGAAGCCAATGCAGAGAACTCTATTCTGAGCAGTCTTTGACTTCTACCTCCTGGTCATTCCTTGAGAACAGCCCCTCTCCCAAAGTACTCCTACCTGCCAGACATGCTGGCATTTACAGATGTGTGTGTGTGCTAGTGCCTTTTCTCTGAAGCCACCAGCTGATGTGCGTGTGCATGCTTGTGTGGGTGTGTGGTACATATGTGTGAGGCCAGAGGACAACCTCAAATGTCATTCTGTTCTAGAATTAATATGCCTTCCCAGTGAGAAACCATTTACACACTTAGAGATTAATAAAGGAAAAAAGCTTTTTAATACAGCATACATCCAGCTTTGGCTAAAGCTCAAAGAGAAGCTACCCGTGAATAGAAGGTCTTACTAATTTATATACACCTTAGACTTACGCGTTTCACAAACACTGTCATATTTAAATCTCTTTCATGTTGGGCCCCTAGGCTACACTTTGAACCATTTAAACAGACACAGGAGACAGCAAGTCTGGTTTCTTGGGCAGGTAGGAGATTGACACAGCAAAGATATTGCCAGAATTGTGTCTTAAGTACAGCAGTGGTGTTCTCTTCCAATAGTTCGCCAAGATCACCTTGCCCACCTGGCAGAATTATGCTTTTCCTGATGAGAGGACAGGGTACTTCATGGCAGATTAGGACTTGATAGTGGCTGTGACCCTGTGCTGACCCCTTTAGCTGCTCCTTGGAGGTATATTCTTTGCTATGGGGATGAGCCTAACAGCAGGTTGGAGTCAGGGCTGTCTCTTGTTATGGGAACGGAGACTAATTAGAGGTCAGTTTTAGTGAACTAACAGTAGGTAGCATCCCGCCACCCTAAATTTTGCTTCTGGAGTCTTTTTGGAGGCAGTGCTCTCTTAGCTAAATTTTACTTTGTCTGACTTAAGGGCTTAAGCCAAACTACTAATAAATCCCTTACACATCAGTTCTTTTGGTTGCAGTTTCTTCTACTTTAGTTTTCCTGGAACTGTCCACCTTGTTTCCTGAGGCAGAATCTCTGAATCTCAAATAGTAAGCCTGGCTGGCTAGCCACTGTCTCCTTCCCAGGGATTACAAGGGCATGCTACCAAGCCTGGGTTTGGAGACCAAATTCAGGTTCTCATGCTTGTACGGCAAGCACTTTGTGAGTGAAGTCACCCTCTGGCCTCTGCTTTATTTTAAAGATAATGACTGTAGCTAAAATGTATTGAGAGTTCTCCAGGTTGGTGCCAGATTCTGTGGATCACACTTATTCACCAGTTAATGTTCCCTCATTGGAACAAATCTCTAAAACAACTGATAAAAGAGCAAAGATTAAGTTCAGCTCATGACTTGGGATGTTTTACACCAAAATTCATAGGCTCCATTGGTTGGGCCTGTGGTTGGGGCAACACAGCAAGGCTCAAGCCATTTAGCAAGCAGAATTAAAGGAAGCCTTGGGTCCCACAACCCCCCCCCCCAGGGGAAAGCCACAGCAGCAGCAGCCCGAACCATCCCACTGGACCCTGCCTGTTGATGTTACCACTATCTTCCAGTGTTGTCAAAGTGGACTAAGTAAGCACCACCTGGTCCTTCACAGACCATTCCAGATGATGAAACAAAAATCCTGGAAAGAAGGTGTGTGTGCTAAGGCTGACGGGCTGACCCAACCATCAGTGAGTGTGGCGAGGTTGGAGTGTCACAGTGTCAAAGCCTAATTTACAGTGTATCATGAGGATCGTTAGCCAAGCAAATAGCCATTCCTTGACCATTGTGTGTCAGCCCTAACATCATCATAAGCAGATAAAAAGGTCTGGAAAGTGCTAAGTTCTTCACCAGTGGAAGGAAGAGAATGCTGACAAACGGCACCAGAGGCCTTTCTGTCCAGCTGTGGCCTGCTTCTCCGCAGCCACTGATATGTTTTCAGGGTGCCTTGACTTGTGTCTTTCTTTGCTCTGCTCTCATATAACCTCTTGAAATTCCTTCTGTATAAGAACCTGCAATCGGGGGTACCCGAACTCCATGTTACTTGCTTTAGTCACTCATATTTGGCTCTAGAATAAACTCTTGGATTCCCTTTGAGATGGAAGCTGTGTTACTATCACAGCTACAACAAGATTCAAACTTGCAGAACAGACAGTTCTCGTATCCAGCCCCACCGCACAGGGAAAGAAACTAAAGATGGGATCAGTTATGAATGTTCCCATAGGTAGTTAGAAGCCTAGTTTGTCTGATTCCAAGACTATGCCTTCCCCAGGGTGCCTGACTGCCTTTGCAGGGGCAGAGGCCACTTTGTTCTCAATGCTGCCATTGCAGATTCCAGCTTGGTACCAGGCACAGGAGTGCTCAGTCCATAGTTGACACTGTGTGTGGCACGATGCCAGGGTGTGAGCCCCTTTGCTGTGATTGGCGGGTTGTCAGCTTCTCTGCTGTGGAGACAAGGAAGATGCCAGAGCAAAAGCCATCTGCCTGAGGGTGATCTGTCCACTGCCTCTGACACGCATTGTGTGGATTCAAAGTTCAATGGTGTTCAATGCAAACAGAAGAAAACAACTCTGACTGGAGTGACCTCAAGGAAAAATACGAAGTCCAGGAAGAAGGAAATAATTTTTATTCTGGGAAATATTTAATCTAACCATTCAAGATGTGACCTGACACTGGCTACTGTAAATAATGACAAGGTTTCAACTATGAATTCAGCATGCTTTGTGAGGAGATGGGATTCCGATTGACACCCGTTCTTGTGGTTTAAGGGCTCCAGAGTCGTGCTTCAGACTGGGTTACGTTTCTGCTTTGCAAACTCCAGGAACAGTGGGAGGGCAGAAATCACACACAAACTTCATCAGAAATAGATTATCTAGAATGTATATACCACATAAAGAAATATAGTTACAGAATGGCTAATTGTTTTTGTTTAAGTTAGGAAAGATAAAAGCTTGTGGCAGAAATGGTTCAACATAGGTGGTGTGAAATAATTTTATGAGGTTTCATTCCAAACCAAATGTGACAGGATTAACATATATTTTAAGAGTATCTGATCATGAAGTTATGATTATGTGAATGGTTAAAATCTATTTTTTTTTTAAAAAAAAAAAAACCTATTCTTTGTGGCCTTGAAAGTACAAATTGACAAATGGTTTGTGTGAGTAGTTAGAATCCAATGCCTCAAATCATGACTGAAAAGATCTCACTTGAGAACTCAGAAAGGAAAGGAATAAGGTCATAAATAGCGTGGGTGAAGAGAACAAGTGAAGTCAGGGCCCAGGCTTCCCTCAGCTGTGACAGGCCTCACTGGCCTTTCATCTAACATCACTCACATCTGTTTGCCGTCCAAAGATAACCACAACCCATGGAATCAGCATGAGGATCAGATTCTTCTCCACTGAAGCATACAGAGCTGGCGCATGGGGACAACTGGGGAGTCTGGGCTGTTAGCACTGTAGACATTCTGAAACTTCATTATGGCATTTAAAGATAGATACCTTTGAATAAAAGAAAGAATAAAACTTTGGAAGATAGGATTCAGATGAAGCTGGACTATATCTCTGATTTGTGGCTCATCATGGGAGCACTCCACTCTGATCCTCAGCCTTTTTGCATCTATAAGGTCTAGGGTTGCTTTTATTACCTTCAGAGCATGGCAGGAAAACTCTTGGGAGTTGCACTGTGAATAAATTGTCAAAAAAATTCAGTTCTTTCTGATACTTCTTGGTATAATAAGTGTATGTCAATCCTGCTGTGCTATCATCTGGTAGCAGCTTTGTGACAAAGAAATGGAAGGAGACATGGATGAACACGTCACTGAAGTTCAAAGCTGTTGTGGAATATTTTACTAGGTAAAGATGTGTTACATTTGTTTATGCTATGAAATATTCCTTTAACTGTGTAAAGATGTGTTACATTTGTTTATCCTATGAAATATTCTTTTAACTGTGTAAAGGTGTGTTACATTTGTTTATGCTATGAAATATTCCTTTAACTGTGTAAAGATGTGTTACATTTGTTTATTCTGTGAAATATTCTTCTAACTGTGTAAAGGTGTGTTACATTTGTTTATCCTATGAAATATTCTTTTAACTGTGTAAAGGTGTGTTACATTTGTTTATGCTATGAAATATTCCTTTAACTGTGTAAAGATGTGTTACATTTGTTTATCCTATGAAATATTCTTTTAACTGTGTAAAGGTGTGTTACATTTGTTTATGCTATGAAATATTCCTTTAACTGTGTAAAGGTGTGTTACATTTGCTTAAGGGTGTAAGGATGTGTGTTTAATTATGTAAAGATATGTTGCATCTGGTTCACCTTGCCTGACTATGGCACCTGATTGTTCTAACAAAAAGCCTAACAGCCAATAGCTAGACAGGGCTGCCAGCCATCGAGAATAAATAGAACAAGAAATCTAGGCTTCTTGAGAAGGGAAAAAGAGAGAGAGAAGGACATGCCCAGGGCAAGAAGCCAGGTCAGAAGTAGTGAAAGAGAGTTAAATTGAAAGAAAAGGCAAACAGCCCTGAGGCACAAGGTAGATCAAGAGAAACAGGTTCATTTAAGTTAAAAGAGCCAGCCAGAAATAAGCCTTAGTTAGGCCATGCATTGAATACTAATATGTCTCAGACTCAGGATTTGGGAGCTGGTTGGTGGCCTAAAAAAAGCCTGATACACAAAGCTCAAAATACCTAAGTCAAATTAATTGGTGGACATAACCATTACTAAAGTCCCCACAGGAGGGACCTAAGAGGAAGAGGAAAGAAAATAAGGAGGAACAGCACAGTGCTCATTACTTTTGAGTTCTGGGTTTCTTGCCTCAAATCTAGCCCAGAGGATAGTGTTTCCATCAGAGACACGGTGTGCATGCAGAGTTCAGGTGGAACTTCAAAAACATAACAAAATGTGCCTCCTGAACCACTGGGAGAAGGAACTGAAGGGGGTGGCGGATTCAGGGGGAGTAAATGGCCAGGAAAAAAGCAGACACTAGGAAGTATGGGGACCAAGCACATTTTGATTTCATTGGAGCAAAAACTGGAGCCAGAAGAACAAATGTTTGAACACAGCCTGTACTTCATTGATGAACCAGCCCAATCACCAAAATTTCATGGTGATGGCAGTCTGGGTAGAAACATAATCCACCTCCAGCAGCTGGAGGTGAGACCCCGGGTCCTTAGGGTGGAGTTTCCATGACTGAATCCTGGTGGCTCCTGGAGGAGATACACAGATGTCAAATGCATACCTGCCCCCTCTCTGATGTGACATCCATGACTCTGCAGGTAGGAGAGGGAGGAGAACAGCCTGCCTTTCCCATCCAAATCATGGCAAAAATAACCCTCTTCTCTCTCCTCACTGGAATTTTATTATAGTAATTTAAAGTTAGCTAAAACAAGGAGAAATTTCTATTCTATTAACATACATTGTAGTTTTAGCAACATGTAAGGAAGTTAGAACCATATGGACATGGTGTAGAGCAAGTAACAACTTCTGGGACTGCATTAGAAAATGAGGAATAACACATCTTTGGATAAAAATTATAGTAGCTTGAAATTCAACTATTTTATACTTCAGTATTTTATCATGTTCTTATTATGTGCCTTTTATTATTCTTTTCCCTTAAAATACTTGTTTATATAAATGAGTGATTATTTTGCCTCATATCAATTAAACATTGTATTATTTACCAAGAATTATACAAATGCTCCTTGTCCTCACATGGCCCTCTCTATATTTTGACATGTCATCTTCTTAAAAGGACACCATTTATATTGATATGAAATGCACAGTAATCTGGTATGAGCTCTAGAAGTACACCATAATCTGGTATGATCTGAACCCCATGCCTAGTCAGAATATAAATTTAGAAAATGTGGTAGAAAAGACTTAAAACTTTCCAGGTGGGCTGGAGAGATGGCTCAGAGATTAAGAGTATCAGTTACATTCCAGAAGACCTAATTTTTGGTTTGTTTTTGTGTTTTTATTCTAGCACCCATATGGTAACTGGTGACTCACAACTATCTGTTAACTACATTTCACAGGATTCTGAAAAAAAAAAATTTCTATATGTTCCAGGTTCTGTCAGAAAACTCTATAGGGTGGACTCTATAGGGTGTGCTTCAAGGCACAGTCTTTCTTAATAGGCTGAACGGAGGCCATATGTAGGTTTAAAGAGTAGGAACACAGATGTAGAAAATATGAGAATGGAAACACTAAGCACAAGGCCATTTAATGACTAGGAATCAGTTTGCATCCCTGAACCTCCTCTCTTGTACTGTCTCTGGGTACATAAAGGTGATGTGTCCCTGATCGTCAGAATGCCTGCCTAATTGCATTCTCTCGGTCAGCTTTTAAGCCAGCTCTCTCTCCTGACATTCCAGTTCTGGACTGGGGAAAAAGGCAGGTCCCCAGGTGACCTGAGAGTCTTTCTAAAATGTTAGAAAATGTGCAAAGCTGTGCAAATCAAACTTACGAACTTATGACCAGGAAATAAAGATTGATCTGGCTCCACATCTCGAGACCTGTGACTGCAGACTTCTGTGGGATCTCAGTTCCCAGAAAATGACCCCCCACCTTACAGGAGCTGTGTACCATGAGGATGAGAGGCCCTAGATCCTCAGCAGAGAAATCACTATGTGGGTCTCATCACAGTAGGTCCTGATGTGTGCTGGATAGATGTGAATTAGAGGCAGATAAAGCCAGCAGCCAGAGCTTGCCAGCTGTCAGGGTACCACTTCCTGAACTTCTGAATTGTGTTCATTCATTCAACTAAAGCCTACTGAGTCAGGCCTGAATCACAAACTTTGATATCTTCCTTTCCCCCATCATCAGCATGACCTTTTTATTCCACTTTATCTTGACTAACTCATTCCCCATTTGGAATCCACACCCACTCATTGCTCTTATGTAAGCTCTATCCCTGCAGCCATACTCTTACCTGTGTAAGACTTCCCACAATTCTTCATCTTTAGCATCGTTAGCAACTCTCAGTTTCACAATGCTTTCTCAGGCTTTAAAATTATAATTTGTATGAGTGTTTGTACTTTTTCATTCCTCTGACTTCTGGAATCCCAGTCTTAACCCTGTTTTTATTGTTCATTTAGCAATAGTATCTCTAATAAATGCTCCTCCAGAAGCTCTGATGACTAATTATCAGGTGCTGTGTGGCTTGTTTTTTATTACCTGTTTTTCTGCAGTGCGTCTTAGCCTTTGACCCTGCCTCTTCTTCAGGTCAGCATCTTGCTTATCAATCTCCTCCATCATTATCCTTTCCTAGTCTTTGGTATTCCTTTTAGCCCTTGATATTCACGTATATCTAACCAGTCCTCCTCTTGGTACTCTCCATGTTGATAGTGTAATTGATTTTAATATCTCTTGGTTTCATGAACCTATAAATACTTGGCCCAGGTCACCAAGCTACACAATCAAAGGTTCCTCAGATCTATCCAAAGGACACAAGCAAAACCAGAGAAGCCACCATGGACACGTCAGGAAAGGTGAGTATGTTATTTTGTGACTTCCCATGTCACCTTCACTGCCATCAAGCAGGTGCAATTTAGAAGACATTTAGATTTTGTGTTCTCTGATTAGATTATTAACAAAATTTAATGAACAAAAATTTAAACAAAATTTAATAAAACCCAAAGTTTCCCAAGATGTGTAAATTCTTGCACTGCTGCCTGAAGAATGAATTTCTGACAAGTTTACGAGGGATGATTGGATATAATACTGTAGCAAATGCTGTACAACTTGTCTATCATTTTATTTGAAAACGTATGAGGCTGACATGCTATCTGCTGTGCTAAAGAGGCATCTCCCACTGGACATTGATTCCAGTGAAAGAATCCTGCATGTTCATACAAGCAAGTTAACAGCATCATGGTAAATAAAGACCATGGATGGAAACATTATCTATGGAATATTAGTAAGGTGCAATTAACAATGTGTTAATCAGTGAGTCTTAAGTGGTCGTTCGGATCACCTGAAAATTATTCATCATGTTACACTGGACATCAAACTGTGACCCAAGCTGCTCAGTGTGGTCATGTGAACACACAGTACACTACATCATCATCAGTGGTGGAGGCTGGACCTCCCACATTTCTTCCCTTACATTCATTCATCTGTGTAACTTAGTATTTTGTGTTATCTGTATATTGATTTTGAAAGAAGGAATTTTTTTTACAAATTTTGAGTGAAAGCAATTGTGTTGTTCAGAGACAGAAGCAATATTTTCTACACCTGTAGTTGGAAGCTCTTGTGGCCCATGTCTTTTTTCTTTGTAAGATAAAAACCTATATTGTCTCTTCCACTGGAGCCTAATTCCCTTGAAGACACAATTGATTTACTCTGCTTACAATTACCATTGCAGGAATCATACCTACAAATGGAACACATTTCAAATTGTTCAAACCAGTATCACTGGAACTGAATCTGAAAAAGTTAAGCTAGTTCACCATTGAGGAGGGAGTTGTTGCAATAGTCACAGAGAGACACTGAAGGCAATAGAAACGGCCTCCAAAGAACAGCCTGAAATATAAGAATCTGTTTTACAGCAACAGTGCTAATGTAAGCAGAAATGGCAGAAACAGAGAGGAACCAGGCTGCCCTGGGACAGCTCAGTTAGATTCCAACTTCACAGTACCCAAGGAAATAATCTATTAAATATGAAAGAAGTGTTTGAAAATCCAACTGAAAAATATTTCAAAGAGATAATAAGAAACATTTGTTACTACATGGAGAGTCTTCAGACTATGGAAATGGAATAAATTACAAAGGAAGACTTTTATAAACGAACATCAGAAAACATACGCATCATTTCATACAAAATCGATATTTTAAAAAAGCAGAGAAAAAACTTGTAAGGCAAGCTGACAGATGGCAAGTTACTCCTTTGACGTTTAAAGAACTTATTTGCATCTAGAGAAAGAAACAAGATGCCAACAGGTCTGTGAATACATGAGCAAACCTTCCACAGTTCCCATGACCATGGTGAATACCCACACAGCTACACTGAAACCTACCAATCAAGATTGTGGCCTTCCTGCCGGGACAATATTTTGTTTAATGATACATTCAATGCTAAGTAAAATGGAACGAATGACGACAACAAAGACAATTCATTATTCTGGGGAACGAGTCAAGTAGTCAAGTGATTAAATCTATTTGTAAAGAGATTTGGAAATCAGTGGCTATCCTTCCCAAGAAATTTTCACTTAAGAAAACAAACTGACCATCATGAATGAACGTGTTCATTGTAATACCCTTTGTAAGAGGAAAAACAGTGAAAACATTCCTATAGCTAGCTAACTATTAGGAAAATTAGAATACACCCAAATAAAGTGATCATTCCAAACTATGACTATGAAGTTCTTCAGAGTCAAGAGAAATGCTTATAAACTTGTTAGTGGTGATGGTTCAGTAAATACCGACTGTCTTAGAAAGAGAAGGGAGAAAGAACAAGACGGGAAGAGGAAGAAGGCAAAATTCCTCATATGGAATCACCTTAATTATTTTAAAATTACTGAGATTTTGTAAGTAAAAGGTATTTTGAACGATTGAAAGAACATTTGCTAAATTTTCGGTAGTTCATGCTTGGAATGCAGGTGTCTTGTTTATATTTATTTCTTTTTGGCTTTTTCCCTATGATATTTTTTACTTTTACAAATACTAGCAAATGTGATCAGGAAAAAGGAAGCTTATTGGTAAATGCTGTCTTATTTTGTTCCCATTAGACAATCACATGTCAGGCAGCCATAGCCTGGACCGAAGCATCTCCTCTTTCAATTGAAGAAGTGCAGGTTGAGCCTCCAAAGCCTGGAGAAGTCCGCATTAAGGTAAGTAAAATAATACTACACTTCAAAAACTAAACATAGGGGCTGGAGAGATGGCTTAGCAGTTAGGAGCACTGGCTTCTTTTCCAAAGGATCCCGGTTCCATTCCTAGCACCCACATAGTGATTCACAGCCATTTGTAACTCCAGTTCCAATGCCCTCTCTAGCCTCCACAGGGACTATATGCACATGACACTGAGACAGCAATACAGGCAAAACAAATACACATATAAATAAAAATAAATCTTAAAAAAATAGATGTAAGCTTAGACATGTGATGATGAAACAAGCATGTCTTTGCATTTTTGCTCTCTCTGCTTTTCTTAGTAAAAGGAAAGATTTTAAATTGAATAAATATTATCAATGAAAATTTAGAGGTAGTTTTTTGATGAGCTCAATATGTAGCTCATATTTTCTCAAACTCATGACCCTCCTGCCTTAGCATCCTGAGCTATGAGACTATACATACAAGCCACTACGCAGAGGGTTTGTTCTTTTTTAAAGAGTTACTAGTTTATTATTTGTTAGTGTTAAAATTATGTTTATACATGCATGTCTGTATTGGCAAACACATTGTCTATGATCATTGTGTTTTAATTCTAACTTAAACCATGTACTATTATGGGCCTGTGTGTTTTTCATTGTGATCCAAAAAGGTTTAAATGTCATAGTGTTGTTGGAATCAGGCATTATTTACCATGACCTAGAAGTGTGGCCTTTAGGCCTTGAGGAGCCATGTGCAGGGTGTGGCCAGGCCAGTCTAAGACTGGAGCACGCTGTCTCTCCTACCCATTATTCCCTTGAGCTCTTGGAGAGAAGATGAAACCCACCACTGCACCCCCATGGACCAGTCCAGCTTTCCAGGAATTGCTCTGTGGTCCAATCTCTTATATCAGTGAGTGTTTCATATAAAACCCTTAATAAATATTAATTTTTTCATATAACCAGTTGTTGGTGACTAATACCCACTATAGTCATAGTGTATTCATTTTTGAGAGACTGAGTACATGTCTCCCCACCCCCAATACAGAAGAATATAGCAATACAAATGCAGTGACTAAGAGACTGAAGACTCTGTAATCATGTTTAATGCTAATGCATTGTATTAGCCCATGAAAAACCCATCTGGAAAGCCACACAGAGGCAAACCTCAGCTTCCAGGAGTAGAAAGCAAGAACTCCAAAACAAATGATTTCCAACATGTAACAGATATAGCAAAGACGTTAAACAAAATCTAGAAAAACTACAGACTCATCATCAGTTCATCACCACTTTCCAGTCCAATGCTCTACCAGTCACCTCCAATTTCACAGAGCCACTAGGAATTCAAGATTGGGAATAGACTGACTAGGATCTAACAGCCTGTGGCATTGGCATTCTGTCACCATATCTAGATACTTAGAGTGATTAACTAGAAAGAGACAGGGTTCATTCTGGGCTACAGTTTGAGAACATTTGGCCCAGGATCTCCTAATCTCCACTATTTCTAACCTGTGATGAGGAGCACCTCACAACACAGCTCAGCAGAAGTGCTCAGGTGGACAAATCCTCTCATGTCATAGCCAGAGAGCAAAGGAACAGTTCTCTTCAGAGGCACCCCCTAAAAGATCCAACAGTCCCCAGCTAGGTCTCTCTGTCTTCTCAGAGTGCCTGCAGCCAGGCCTTTATCACATGGGCCACCAGACCAATATGTTTATCACATTTTAACATCCATTAAATTCACCTGTTTAAGTGTACCTGAGAAATTCAACACTAGATCCATTGAGTATCACAACTACAAAAAGCTCCACAGATGTAGCCTGTAACAGCTAACCAAAGCAGGAGAAGATTCGGGATGGGAGTGGGGATAAGAGAAATAGAAAGAAATCAATAAAGGAGTTGGCAAGATGCCAGAAGAAAAAAAAAAGTCAAAGGAGAGGTCAGCAGGAAAGCTCAGTGGGCACTTACTGCCCATCCAGAGGACTTCAGTTCTGTCCCCAACACCCAGGTTTAGTGGCTCATAACTGCCTGTAGCTCCACTTCCAGGGGATTGCACTATGTCTTCTGGCCTTCATAAGTGACTGCATTCACATGTACATATCTCCACATAGATACACAGGCATACACGTAATTAGAACTAAAAACAGGAATTGTAACATTCTTTAAAAAAACATTGGTGGAGAAAGGAGAAATAGAGAAGAGCATAGGAGGAATAAAAGACAAAACAGAAAATCCAGGAACTCACGGTGACTGCCTAAGTCACCGACACACTGTCCAACCATGTGCCAAGGTTTGAAGACAGATCAAACGTGACCGAAATGAAGCAAAGGGCAGGGTTCAGATGTTGCTTTGGCCAAATACTCTTTGGAAACAACATTCCCTTCCTTATCATTTACGAGAGTGCTGCCACTGACCTTGTGATGAGCCATCATCTCATCTACAATGCTTCCTAGTTAACTGATGGCTGATCTTAGTATTCTATCCTTTGGACCAAAAAGACTATAACCTACCCCACCCAGCCGGAGACTGCAGTGGCAAAAAAAGAAGCATTATCACACTGAGCCCTTTATAAAATCAAAGTCAGAGGCTAGATATGCCCACTGTGGTAGGTGAGTCCCTGTCCTCCTAGTTTAGTCTACTAACCATGGCCACAGACAATTACATATTCTCCTTTACTATATACAACAACCTAACAGGACATGGAGCATATGTGTATTATGTCTGGCCTTTGGTAGCATCTTGAAGCCATTTTAACACAGCGAGGATCCCAAACATAGGTATTTCTATGGCATACTTTTTACCCATTTTCTGCATTCAGATATGGCTCCTGATGTTCTAGCCACCTCTTCTGCCATAGATGATGGTAACACATTGACTACTTTTCTGCACTCTTTTAGGATCCAGAATACATGTAATGTTTCATTTGGAAATGTAATGTAGATGGGTTGGGTTAGCCATAGGCAAGAAATATTAAGTAATTATCTAAGAAGTTTTCAAACTTCCCGATAACAGTTAAGTCTTGCAATATTAGTTTATTTAGCCTAACCTTATTTTAGAGTATTTCTCTCTCTGTCTCTCTGTCTCTCTGTCTCTCTCTCTCTCTCTCTCTCTC